>CAWUFW010000839.1:3000000-3220000 GCA_963921515.1 Calotriton arnoldi
CGCTTGAGGTTATCGCTATTTACAGATCTGTGATTGTGGTTGGATTCTCTGTAGGGGTTAGTTTGAATTGCTTGTATTTGTATTTGACCCCAGTAGGACTTGTTAGTGTCTGTCGAGTGGGCATAAGAGAGGAGGAGGCCGCGGGTGTCAAATAGACCAGCATTCAGTCTCCTGGGATGAGAGGAGGCATTGGGGATGGGTATCTTTTTTGAGTTAAGATGATAGGTGTGCTGGTCTTGGGAGAGATACATGCCTATTTTAGAGCTGGTCTGGTTCATCAAGGCACTATTGGGTCAGTGTGTGGGCAGAAGCTCTTTGGTGATGGATGTCAGTTTCTGGAGTTCATCCTTGAGGTGGAGCAGTCTAAGAGAGATCTCATCAAAGCGCACAACCCAGGCAGTGTGGTGACAATTGGTTATGGGGTGTGGTGTGAGGTACAGTAGAGGGGAGAGGCCGCATGGGAGACCTGGTGGAACGGGAACGGCATTATTAAGGCAATGTGATGGTTGTGGGTCAGGGAGGTCTTTCAGAGGGTCTGCTTGTGTGGAGATGGGGGCAGGGGTGGGAGGGAGGGTAGCGGGGCTTATGGGCTGTGCAGATGACATGGGAGGTAAGAGGTTAATCAAGTTGGGGGGGTATAGGTTCCAAAGAAGAGAGCTTCCGGGCATAAGGATGAGCTGTGGGTGTACCTGGGGGAACTTCACAAAATATTTAAACGGAAAGGAGATAGAGCAAATGAGCAGGAGAGGGTCCAGAGATGAGGGGATCTCTGTTTGTCCACATAGGGGCAGTGGAGGTATGTGCAAAGGGTTGGCAACTCACCATTTGATTTCTAAGTCCTGCTGGGGATGTGGACTCTGGCATGGCTAGATCAGGAGAGTGGGTGGGGAAGCAGTCGCTGGTGGTAGGGAGTGGGCTGATTGAGGTTGGAGCAACCAAGGACATTTGGTGTAGTGTGAGAGTGCCATCATGGTAACTAGGGTGATTTGTGAGGGGATGTAAACTCTAAGTGTTCACTGCCTTCTTGAGGATAGGGAAGATCTTATCCATTGTAGCTAGATTGTCATTCGAGGATTGTATTAGAATATCACTGTTGTTGTATAGGGATATGGTAATGTTCACAATGCAGAAGGGCGAGGAAAAACAGATAGTTTGAGGCCATAAGGTGTTTTCCTGGTGTTGGTGATTTGAAGCATGGAATAAAAGACATTCCTCCATTGTGCACATTTTTTGGTATAGAAGATGAGGTCATTGGTTAATATACCCTTGTTGGTGCAGAAATATGGGTCTGAGATAAGTGTTTCAGGGCGGGTTTTGAGCAGCTGGTGTTTGAGTCTTTTAGATAGATTGGGTGGGTAATTAATGATGAAGGAATGGAGACCAGAGGGTTATAGTTTTGTGTCCATATATGATGATAGAGAGTACCTCTGGAAAGTGAATAGGACCGTCAGGGAAGGAGGGAAAAAAACGTATTTAGAGTGGTTCTTGACGAATCTCCAAGGCTGTAGGGTGGAGGAGAGAATGTCTTTTCCCTTTCTTTATTTTATTTTTTTCCTTTTTTCCTCTTTTCCCTTTCCTTTCCCAGAAAAGAATTGGGGAGCAGGATTGTGGCCACATTTCTCAGATGAAGGGAGGGTCACATTGTTGGCTTTGGGTAAGGGGTACAACCTCACCTACACTGAAATGAAGGAGTCCGTTCTCACTAGGTATGATCTCACTCCTGAACACAGGGATCAGTTTAGAGCCAATAAGAAAACTAATTCCCAGACATGGTTAGAATGTGTAGATTCTTTTTGCAGGTCACTGGATGGTTGGGTGAAGGGCTGCAATGTGGCAGATTTTCAGGGTCTGTACAATTTGATTGTGTGGGAGCACTTGTCTACTCTATGTTTTGCAGAGATGCGCCAGCACTTGACAGATAGTAAGCTGACTGACTCCAGGATGCTTGCTATGGAGGCGTACTACTGGGTAAGTACCAGGGTCCACAAAAAGGTGTATGGGGCAGACTCTGCCAAAGGTGGGCAGGGTCCCCAGCAGAAGAGTGTGGGGGACAAGGGTAAAGCAGAGGAGTTCTCTAAAGGGCCCCAAACTAGTATCCAGGATAAGGATTTCCGCCCCTTAGGAGAAAGGAAACCGTGGGTCTCTTCAGGCAAGCCTACAGAGACTGGACCCCATTACTGCTGTGCATGTAACAAGGTGGCCCACATCAAAGGGGATCCCAAATGCACCAAGCGGGCGCAGCCATCCACTGGTGGTACTACTGCAGAGGTGGCCAATGTGGCCTTTGGGGAGGGAAGTCCCCAGGGGCAGGTTGTAGACCATGCATGATCTCCCTTAGTTGGGAGGTGGATTCAGAGGTTGAGTTAGTGATTCCTGAGGGTGGGAGTCATCACTTCCACCGGTGGGAGTGAATGGGGTCACAGTCACTGCTCTGAGAGACACCGGGTTTAGCCATTCCATTATGGTGTAGAAGCTAGTGTCCCCCCCAGAGTAGTACAATGGCCAAGTGTGTAGAATAACACCAGCCCATGGGCAGGACTTCTTCTGCCCTATGGCCCTGGTGTCCCTAGAATGGGGTGGGGAGGTGACCCAGAGGAGGGTCATAGTTAGTCCACAGATGCCCATCAACTGAATTCTGGGAAATGAGTTGCCCCCAAGCATCAGGGTAACTCAGAGGGATGGCTACCATGAGTGCCCTAGCAGTTCAGATTTCTGGGGGTTCCTCCCCCAATGGGAAGGTACCAGACCTCAGAAGGAGGAAAAGGGTGCAGGCAAGCCCATCCCTGTCTCCTGCTCAGTGTACAGGCCCTGAGCTGAGTGACCAGTCTCAGAATATCACCCCTGTCCTGGTGGGAAGTGAAGTGAAAAAGGGTGAAAGGCACCTTTGGCTACTGCCCCCCACTTTGAGAAACCACAGAGGTCAGAGACCACTAGAAGACAGGTGACCTGGCTCTTGATGCTGACAGAGGTAAGTGGCCACTGCTGGTTGTTTTCCTTTTGGACAGAGTTTTGCCTGTGTTGGGGACAGAAGTCGGACCCCAGGGCAGGAATGGGACACATCACTTTGTTGGCCATGGTGGCATTGTCTGCCTACTGGGATGCATCTGTGCACAAGCTAAAGTTATGTGCTTCACGGATGGGTTCCCCAGATGAGGAGAAGGGTTCTCCATGGGTTAGCTTTGTAGGCCCAGAGAGCATAGATGGAAAGATACCCCTGTGTTCAGAGAGGCGTAGAACTGGAAAGTGCCATGGCAGTTGTGGGCCAAGTCCATGTTGTAACGCCCGAAGCAGGGAAGTCCATCAAAGTACTGCTTAGTTTACCCTGGCTTTAGGCTGGGAGGGGGTTATGTTGGACTTGGCATTTTTGGTAGGTTTATTCCCTGAATTTTTGCTTTTTGGCCTCCTGTTTTTGACTTTGTCTTTGCTGGTTTAGTGTTTCTGTGCACTTTTCCCACTGCTATTTAGTGCTAAAATGCAAATGCATTTGTAAATTGTATTGTAAATTGTGTTATGATTTTTTTTTATTGATTGTCATATTTGATTTACTAGTGTGTCCCTAGTACAGTGCATTGTGTATGCCCAGGGTTTGTAAATCAAATGCTACTAGTGGGCCTGCAGCACTGCTTGTGCCACCCACACAAGTAGCCTTTCAAAGGTGTCTCAGAACAGCCACTGCAGTGTCTACGCACAGTTTTTAACTGCCATGTTGACCTGGCAAGTGCACCTACTTGCCAGGCCCTACCCTTCCCTTTCCTTACATGTAAGTCACCCCTAACCCCATGGGCAGGGTGCAGTGTATGTGAAAGGTAAGACATGTAGTACTGCGTTTTATATGTCCTGATAGTGAAATACAGTGCATTTTGTTTTTCACTATTGAAAGGCTGTCTGTCCCATAGGTCATAATGGGAGCTGCCTTGTAACCTCTTACAAGTGTAACTTTCCATTGGGGCAAGATAGAGTATTTGACTTTAGGCTTTCTGAACTCAGAATTTAATAACATACCTTTAGGTAAAGGTGGTTTTTAAATTGTGTTTTTGAAAATGCAACTTTTAGAAAGTGGGCATTACTTTACTTAAATATCCTGTGTGCCTCTGCCTATTTGTGTATATACCATCTGATATTGGAGTGACAGGGCTGGGGATGTGCATTCACACTAGACAGTCACAAGGGGGTTGAAGTGTGTCCTGCCTTTCCTGGGTGATTCATAGCCAGGCTGAATAGACCTTTCTGCATTTAGAGCGGTGGGAGGAGTGTTCACTAGCACCTGAATAGACTGTGTCTGCTATGAACAATGCTGTCTCCACCTCTTGTATTGAAGCTGAACAAGGGAGGACAGAACTGGTTTTTACTGAGCTCAAAGACTCTTGCAATGAAGACTTCAAAGACAAAATAGGGTATAAATATTGGGGGCCTGAGCCCAGAATGTTAGTACTCTTTTGGATCAAGAAACCTGCCAGGAAGAGGAGCTGGAGAAGCTGTGAGGAGAGACTACCACTTTGCTGTGTGCTTTGCTGTGTTGATCTGCAGTGGTTGCTTCTGTCTTGGGCAGTGAAAGGACTGGACTTTTTGCATCTTATTTTCCTGAGTTTCTCCAAGGGCTTGAGGTAGACCTTGCCCCCTGTTCAAGAAGTCTCAGGAACAGCAAAGACTTCAAGCTCATCTGTTTCCAGCATCATGAACTGTGAGTTTTGTGCTGCAACAGAAAAAAAGCAGCCTGACGCTGTCAAGTACGCCACTGCCGGCTCCATGACCTAAAGGCACCGTAGAGGGCCTGCCGTGCCTCGCACTGCAACCTTGGTCTCACTGACGATGACGACGACACTGCCACTGAGCCACTGCTTGCACCGTGACCTGTGGGCACTGTACTTTTCACCTCCTCACTTCACACCGCTGCCATTGTTTCCCCGATGCCAACGCTCCATGCTGACATCGACACCGTTGCATGCACCATGGTTTGGGGGCATCAAACATAAGTAACACAAAGCACCACCCATCCCACACCACAGCCTTGGACCACCGATCCCGGTGCCATCGACTCTCATTCATCAGCTGATGACAGGGCTTCAACAAAGATGACGATGCTGCCTGCACAATGACCTGCCAGCACTGTGATGAGCACTGTCCCACTTTGGCACCACAGCCCTGGTCTCAACGATGCTGCTGAACGCCGTCACCGAGCCTCTGCCTGCAGTGTGACTTGAGGGTACCGCACACCGCACTGCTGCACTTTGCACCACAGCCCTGATGCCGGCCAACGCCAGCGCTCCCGCCTTCAACCACATGGCGTTACTTCAAGGGCCCGACAACGCTAGCTCTTCAAGGCTCATCGCGAGGTCCCTGATGCTCTGCATTTCTAAAGATACTGTTTGCGGGTCTTCCTGACACTGTAGCTGGCCCGCAATGCCGAGGTCAGCAAGAGCTGTTCGATTTGTTCGTTCACTACACTGTGATAGCCCAGGACAGAGCTATCCACTTCAAGGAATTGTTTTTAAGTCTATTTTTGCTTATTGATATTTTTGAATAACAGTATGTTGAATTCTTATCATTTTGGTCTTGTTTTATACAGATAAATATTGGTTATTTTTCTAAAACTGGTGTGGTGTCCTTTTGTAGTTTTTTCACTGTATTACTGTATGTTATGTGCAAATGCTTTACACACTTCCTCTGAGATAAGCCTGACTGCTCGTGCCTAGCTAATAAGAGGGTGAGCAGGGGTTATTTTATAAGTGTAACTCCCTTATCCTGACTTGGAGGAAGGGTTCCTACTTGGACTGGGCACCAACCTGCCAACTAGAGACCCCCAGTTCTAACAGTGAATGACTGTGTGGGTGAGTGAGCAGATATGGGAGTGCTTGTATGGATGTGTGAATGGATATGTAAGTGGTTGTTTGGGTGTGTGAGTGAGTGTGTGAGCGCTTGTGAGTGGCTGTGTTGAGAAGCTGTATGGGTGTGTGTTTGTGAGTGGCTGTATAGGTGAATAAGTCAGTGTGTGAGTAGCTGTATGGGTGAGTGTATGGCTGTGTGAGTGGCTGTGTGGGTGAGTGACTGGCTGTGTGAGTGGCTGTATGGGTGAGTGGATGGTTGTGTGAGTTGCTATATGAGTGAGTGAGTAAGTGGGTGTGTGAGTAGCTCTAAGGAGGAGTGAGATGCTGTGTGTGTACTTGTATGGGTCTATGAATCAGTATGTGAGTGATTGTGTGAATGTGTGAGTGAGTGTACAAGAGGTTGTATGGGGGTGTGAGGGGTTATGTAGATGATGTCGTCAGTGATGTCATTTGAGATGCCATCAGTGATGTCATTAGTGATGTCACTGACCATGTCATTAATGATGTGATATGTGAGCTCATAAGCAATGCGTTGTGGAGGCATGGGTTATAGTTAGCTCATGTAACTATAACTGCTGATTCACAATGGTTTTGTATGAGTGAAATCTAAGCCTAACTATAACATCCCTGTAACCTTTTGTTTTTTCAGTGAATTCTATGGTTTTTATACTTCTATTTCCTAACTATAACGTCCCTGTAACCTTTGTTTCATTCAGTAAATTTCTGAATTTCTATGGCTTTTTAAAAAACTATTTGCTAACTATAACGTCTTTGTACCTTCAGTTTTTTAAAGTGTTTTTTTTAACTACTAGGTGCATTTGCAAAGTGGTGGAGAAAGAAGGTGTGGCCTCTGATAATCGCTGGGCAATACCGCTGAGTGGTACTTCCTGGAGGTAAAATAAGGGGCTCTTGGCCCCTCCAAGGACCCTCAGCATCCAAGGCAACTTCATTCACCAACCAGTACTGCAACATGAGGTGCGCTTGCAGAGTTTTGGAGAAAGGGGACTGTGCCTTGGATGAGGTCTCATCAATCCTGCTGTGTGGGACTTACTGGAGGTAATTGGAGGGGTTGTTGGCCCACAAGTACCCTCAGCTGCCAAGGGGACATCATTCCCCAACCAGTAGTGCACCGGGAGGTGCATTTGAAGAATGGTGGAGAACAGGGCGGGGCCTCTGATGACCTCTAAGCAATCCCACTGTGTGGTTTTTACTGGAGGTGACAGGAGGAATTCTTGGCCCCCAAGGAACCTCAGCATACAAGGGGACTTCATCCTCCAACCAGTAGTATGCCAGGAGGCATGTTTGCAGAGTGGTGGAGAAAAGGGGGGCCTCCGGTGGCCTCTCAGCAATCCAGCTATGTGGGACTTTCAGGAGGTAATATGATGAGTTGTTGGCCTCCAAGGACACTTACCAGCCACGGGGACTTCATCACCCAAAATGTTGTGTGCCAGGAGGCCCCTTTGCAGAATGGTTAAGAAAGGGGGCGGGGCCTCCGGTGACTTCCCCCGGGGCTGGTGTTTTTAAAAACAAATTATTAGGGAAGGGGTCACGTGGCCCCATCCCCGGGCCTATTTCTGCCCCTGGGACCCCATCCTCAGTGGTCCGACCTTTTTTTAAATATATTTCTAATAAGGGAAGGGGGCTGTGCAAACCCCTCCCTGGGCTTATTTCTGCCCCCGGGGACCCCATCCTCTGGGGACTGGCCTGGTTTCATTGGGTGCCCCCAGGGCACCCAATCTGTATTGGGACCGTGGGGGGAGCCTGAAGGCCCTCACTCCCCACCTCATGCAGGAGCTGGCATTGCTTTCAAACACGGGGAGCTCCTTAACATGCAACTCCCTGTTTCTGAAAGCAAGTCGTCTGTTTCCCTGCTCACTTGACAGCGGGCAGGAAATCAGAAGAATGCTCCGCTTCCAGCAAGTGAAGTCATTTGCACTGCTCTCGCTTGCCGGAAGCAAAGTGTTTGCTGTGGCTTGGCGGGAGCGGTTAAAGCTTTGCCAAGCCACAGCAAACAGCTATGTCCCAGGGGTGGGCACCCCGGGACATAGCAGGAGCCGGTCCTGGGGTGTGGCGGTTCCCAGGGCCATAAATGGCTCCACGAGGTGGGCCCCCCTCCATCGTAAAACTTTGGCCTGAGGAGTTGGCGGTTCGCAGGAGTCCGCAACAGACCCCCTACATTAATTTATTTCAGCCCTGGGGAGGTAGCGGTCCCCAGGGCTGTGAAGGGGCAGCATGGTCCCCCGTATTAATTTAATATGACTTGCCCTGGGGAGGTTGAGGTCGCCGGGGTGCGGGTGGGCCCATCGGGCGTACCCGTATATCTATTTTGATAGTGCCCTGCAGAGGTGGCGGTCCCCAGGCCTGCGAGAGAGATGCACGGGTCCCCCTTATTTATTTATATGTTTGCCCCGGGGAGGTGGTGGTCCCCGGGGCATGGGGAGTGCTGTGCGGCACCCCCCACATATTTATAAGGGCTCATGCCCCGGGACCTGGCCCACTCAGGGGCCTCTTAGAAAAGAAGCGCAGTAGCCTGCACGTTCTTTTTTTGTTTATTTGTAGGCAGAAGCCACGGCTCCTGATGACATTTTTAAAAAATGTTTTTTACCCTGGCGTGGTCCCTCTTAGAACCTCCCCCCAGAGACCTAGGGGGTCAGGGTATTCCTACCCTGCCCCCTTCTGATTTTTTTAAACATTTGTAAGGGACTCTGCTCAAGCCAAGTCCCAAGATGACTGCTAACACGTCCTGATTGCAAGTTTTGGCAGCCAATCAGATCCCAGCACAAGATCGGGAGCGTTCACGGAGCCTTCACGTCCCTATATATACAAACTGTTCACTACTGAACGGATTTCTGGACCAACAGTTACCTATCAGCCAAATTTATTGCAATTCCATTCAGCAGTTCGGGCTGTAGTCTTGTCTGAACTCTCTATGGGAAATAACATAGGTAAAACGAATTTTGGGACTACGGGTTGGGGGATGAAGTCCACTTTACTCCTGAGGGACTTTGGGGGCCAAGAAGCCCTCCTGGTACCTCCTGTAAGCCCTACGCAGCAGAATTCCTGAGCGCTGGTCGGAGGCCCAGCACCCTTTCTCCACCACTCTGCAAATGTGACTACTAGTTAAAGAAGCATTTGCAATTTAATAGGTTTCACATTTGCGAGAGTTAGAGCTATTGGCGTTGTAAATATAAAAGTTTTTTACTAATGTTTTTTGGAGAGGAGTGGATGTACGTTGTGTGTGGTGGAATTGTGTCGTATGTTGTGCAGTGAAATTATGTGGATAGAAAGTATGTGGCATTTAGTGTATAGGAAATATGTGTAGTGGGATTATGTGTTATGGAGAGTAATTATGTGGTATGGTAGTCTGTGTTGTGGAGTGGTAACCTCAGGTTTAGTCTTCCTCGTTTCCATAGAAGCTAAACAATAAACTAAATGAGAGAAAAAAAGAAGGAACCACTGAGGAGCACTTCTGGACCTAGTCAGAGGTATGAGCAGGGCCACTGAAATTATGCGACTGTTTGGCTGCACTAACTTTTGCACAATTATACATGTTCTGCATTTGCCACATAATCCATCATCTGCTGCATAATCTGCAGATTTGAACAAAAAAACCTTGGGGCTTATTTATGAGCCCTTGCGTCACTTTTGTACCGCCGGTGTGTCACTTTTTGTGACGCACCAGCAGGGTAAAAAATGCGCCATGTTGCGTCATATTTACAAAGTGACGCATCTAGGTAGATGCGTCACTTTGTAAACCCCTGCGCCACATTATACCTGCGCCAGGTCAAATGTATGCAGAATGGACATTTTGACGCAAGTAAGCCTCGTAGAAGTGACGCAGAGAAATCTATGAGATTTCACTGCGTCACTTCTAGGATGCAAATGCGTCAATATCTTTCGCATGCCTCACAGCTGGCGTAAGACTGACGCAGGCACATTTGAAATGGGACTTGCCCATGTGAAATGACCCATTGATGGAGTTGCGCCACTTTCGTGACACACTCCAGCAATGCGTCATTTTTGTGTCTACAGATACGTCAGAAATACTGACGTATCTGTAACTCCTTGCGACATGCTGCGTCATATTGTAATTATGACACATCCAGCATGTCACAAGGAAGGCGCATTGAAAAGTGACGCATCGCTGTTTTCACGCAGCGATGCGTCACTTTTCATAAATGAGGCCCCTTGTTTCTAGCTCAAACGGCTCAAACCTTAACAAAAATGCAGCGACAAGTGTTACAGAGTGGTCGAAGGCCCTTTGCAAACCTAGAATGTTCACCTGTTACTTATTGCTAAATGTGGGTGTTAAATTGGTACTAATGGTGTGCAAACCACTCTTCCTTCTTTCTGCGACTCTCTTGCCTCTTTCTGCATTTGTTGCTTCTTTCTGCACCTTTCTTTCTTTTTCTGCACTTGTCTTGCCTCTTTCTGCACATCTCTTCTACTTTCTGCACCTGTCTTGCCTCTTTCTCCACCTCTGTTGCCTCTTTCTGCACCTCTCTTGCTTCTTTCTGCACCCCTGTTGCCTCTTTCTGCACCCTTCTTCCCTCTTTCTGCACCTCTCTTGCCTCTTTCTGCACCCCTGTTCCCTCTTTCTGCACCTCTCCTACCTGTTTCTGCACCTCTATTGCCTCTTTCTGCACTTCTCTTGCCTCTTTCTGCAACCCTCTTGCCTCTTTCTGCACCTCTGTTGATACTTTATGCACTTCTCTTGATTCTTTCTGCACCTCTCTTGCTTCTTTCTACACCCCTCTTGCGTCTTTCTGCACCCTTCTTCCCTCTTTATGCAACTCTCTTGCCTACTTTCTGCACCTCTGTTCCCTCTTTCTGCACCTCTCTTGCTTCTTTCTGCACCCCTCGTGCCTCTTTCTGCACCCTTCTTCCCTCTTTCTGCAAATCTCTAGCCACTTTCTGCTCCCCTTTTCCCTCTTTCTGCACCTCTCCTGCCTGTTTCTGCACCTGTCTTGCCTGTTCCTGTACTTTTCTTGCCTCTTTCTGCACCTCTATTGCTTCTTTCTGCACCTCTGTTGATACTTTCTGCACCTCTCTTGCTTCTTTCTGTACCCCTCGTGCCTCTTTCACACCCCTCTTCCCTCTTTCTGCACCCCTCTTGCCTCTTTCTGCACCGCTGTTCCTTCATTCTGCACTTCTTTTGTTTCTTTTGGCACATCTCTTGCTTTTTCCTGCACCCCTCATGGCTCTTTCTGCACCCTTCTTCCCCTATTTTGATCTCTGTTGCTTCTTTCTGCACTTCTCATGCCTCTTTCTGCACCCCTATTACCTCTTTCTGCATGCCTCTTGCCTCTTTCTGCACCTCTGTTCCTTCTTTCTGCACTTCTTTTGTTTCTTTCTGCACATCTCTTGCTTCTTCCTGCACCCCTCAAGGCTCTTTCTGCACCCCTCTTCCCCTTTTTTGATCTCTGTTGCTTCTTTCTGCACTTCTCATGCCTCTTTCTCCACCCCTCATCTGTCTTTCTGCACCTCTGTTGCTTCTATCTGCACTTCTCTTGCTTTTTTCTGCACCTCTCTTGCTTCTTTCTGCACCCCTCGTGCCTCTTTTTACACCCCTCTTCCCTCTTTCTGCACCCCTCTTGCCTCTCTCTGCACCTCTGTTTCTTCTTTCTACACTTCTTTTGTTTCGTTCTGCACCTCTCTTGCTTCTTTCTGCTTCCCTCTTGCCTCTTTCTCTACCCATCTTCCCCCTTTGTACATCTCTGTTGCTTCTTTCTGCACTTCTCTTACCTCTTTCTGCACCCCTCTTCCCTCTTTCTGCACCTCTGTTGCTTCTTTTTGCACATCTCTTGCTTCTTTCTGCACCCCTCATGCCTCTTTCACACCCCTCTTCCCTCTTTCTGCACCCCTCTAGCCTCTTTCTGTACCTCTGTTCCTTCTTTCTACACTTCTTTGTTTCTTTCTGCACCTCTCTTGCTTCTTTCTGCACCCCTTTTGCCTTTTTCTGCACACCTCTTCTCTCTTTCTGTACTCCTCTTGCCTCTTTCTGCACCTCTGTTCCTTCTTTCTGCACTTCTTTTGTTTCTTTCTACAGCTCTCTTGCTTCTTTCTACACCCCCTTGCCTCTTTCTCCGCCCCTCTTCCCTCTTTCTGCACCCCTCTTGCCTCTTTCTGCACCTCTGTTCCTTCTTTCTGCACTTCTTTTGTTTCTTTCTGCACCTCTCTTGCTTCTTTATGCACCCCTCTTGTCTCTTTCTCCATCCCTCTTCCCCCTTTTTCATCCCTGTTGCTTCTTTCTGCACTTCTCTTGCCTCTTTCTCCATCCCTCATCCGTCTTTCTGCACCTCTGTTGCTTCTTTCCGCACTTCTCTTGCTTCTTTATGCACCTCTCTTGCTTTTGTCTGACCCCTCATGCATCTTTATGCACCCCTCTTCCCTCTTTCTGCACCCCTCTTTCCTCTTTCTGCACCTCTGTTCCTTCTTTCTGCACTTCTTTTGTTTCTTTCTGCACCTCTCCTGCTTCTTTCTGCTTCCCTCTTGTCTCTTTCTCTGCCCCTCTTTCCCATTTCTGCATCTCTGTTGCTTCTTTCTGCACTTCTTTTGTCTCTTTCTGTACCCATCTTGCCTCTTTCTGCACCTCTGTTGCTTCTTTCTGCACTTCTCTTGCTTCTTTCTATACCTCTGATGCTTTATTCTGCACCCCTATTGCCTCTTTCTGCCCACTTCTTCCCTCTTTCTGTACCTCTCATGCCTGTTTCTGCACCCCTGTTCCCTCTTTCTTCACCTCTCCTGCCTGTTTCTGCATCTCATTTGCTTCTTTATGCACTTCTCTTGCCTCTATCTGCACCTCTGTTGCTTCTTTCTGCACTTCTTTTGCCTCTTTCTGCACCCCCTTGCCTTTTTCTGCACGTCTGTTGCTTCTTTCTGCACTTCTCTTGTTTCTTTCTGCATCTCTACTGCTTCTTTCTGCCCCCTCTTGCTTCTTTCAGCACCCGTCTTCCTTCTTTCTGCACCTCTCTTACCACGTTCTGCGCTTCTCTTGCTTCTTTTTGCACCCTTCTTGTCTCTTTATTTTAACCTCTGTTGCTTGTTTCTGCACTTCTCTTGCCTTTTTCTGCAGCCATCTTGCCTCTTTCAGCACCTCTGTTACTTCTTTCTGCACTTCTTTTGTTTCTTTCTGCAGCGCTCTTGCTTCTTTCTGCACCCCTTGCCTCTTTCACCACCCTTCTTCCCTGTTTCTGCACCTTTGTTGCCTCTTTCTGCACCTCTGCTCCTTCTTTCTGCATTTCTTTTGTTTCTTTCTGCACATCTCTTGCTTCTTTCTGCACCCCTCGTGCCTCTTTCTGCACTCCTCTTCCCTCTTTTTGGACCCCTCTTGCCTCTTTCTGTACCTCTGTTGCTTCTTTCTGCACTTCTCTTGCTTCTTTATGCACCTCTCTTTGTTCTTTCTGCACCACTCGTGCCACTTTCTCCAACCCTGTTCCACCCTTTTTGCATCTCTGTTGCTTCTTCCTGCACTTCTCTTGCCTCTTTCTCCACCCCTTACCTCTCATTCTGCACCTGTGTTGCTTTTTCTGCACCTCTCTTGTTTCTTTCTGCACCCCTCGTGCCTCTTTCTGCATCCCTCTTCCCTCTTTCTGCATCCCTCTTCCCTCTTTCTGCACCCCTCTTGCCTCTTTCTGCACCTCTTTTGCTTCTTTCTGCACTTCTCTTGCAAATTTCTGCACCCCTCTTGCCTCCTTCTGCACCTCTCTTAGTTCTTTCTGCACTGCTCTTGCTTCTTTCTGTACCTCTTTTGCCTGTTTCTGCAACTCTCTTGCCTCTTTCTGCAGTTCTCTTGCCTCCTTCTGCACCTCTGTTGCTTCTTTCTGCACTTCTCTTGCCTCTAACTGCACTACTCTTGCCCTTTCTGCATCTCTGTTGGTTCTTTCTGCACTGCTCTTGCTTCTTTCTGCACCTCTCTTGTAAATTTTTGCACCCCTCTTGCGTCTTTCTGCACCTCTCTTCCTTCTTTCTGCACCTTTCTTCCCTCTGTCTGCACCCCTCTTGCCTCTTTCACCACCTCTTTTGCTTCTTTCTGCACATCTTTTGTTTCTTTCTGCACCTCTCTTGCTTCTTTCTGCTTCTCTCTTGCCTCTTTCTCCACCCGTCTTCCCCCTTTCTATATCTCTGTTGCTTCTTTCTGCACTTCCCTTGCCTCTTTCTGCGCCTCTGTTACTTCTTTCTGCACTTCTCTTGCTTCTTTCTGTACCTCTCTTGCTTCTTTAGGCACCCCTCGTGCCTCTTTCTGCACCCCTCTTCCCTCTTTCTGCACCCCTCTTGCCTCTCTCTGCACCTCTGTTCCTTCTTTCTGCACTTTTTTTGTTTCTTTCTGCACCTCTCTTGCTTCTATGTGCTTCCCTCTTATCTCTTTCTCCACCCATCTTCCCCCTTTCTACATCTCTGTTGCTTCTTTCTGCACTTCTCTTGCTTCTTTCTGCACCTCTCTTGTTCTTTAGGCACCCCATGTGCCTTTTTCTGCACCCTCTTCCCTCTTTCTGCACCACTCTTGCCTCTCTCTGCACCTCTGTTCCTTCTTTCTGCACTTCTTTTGTTTCTTTCTGCACCTCTCTTGCTTCTTTCTGCACCCCTCTTGCTTCTTTTTCCACCCCTCTTACCCATTTCTGCATCTCTGTTGCTTCTTTTTGCACTTCTCTTGTCTCTTTCTCTACCCCTCTTCCCTCTTTCTGCACCTCTGTCGCTTCTTTCTGCACCTCTCTTGCTTCTTTCTGCACCCCTCATGCCTCTTTCACACCCCCTCTTCCCTCTGTCTGCACCCCTCTTGCCTCTTTCACCACCTCTTTTGCTTCTTTCTGCACTTCTTTGTTTCTTTCTGCACCTCTCTTGCTTCTTTCTCCACCCCTTTTGCCTTTCTCTGCACCCCTCTTCCCTCTTTCTGCACCCCTCTAGCCTCTTTCTGCTCCTCTGTTCCTTCTTTCTGCACTTCTTTTGTTTCTTTCTGCAGCTCTCTTGCTTCTTTCTGTACCCCCTTGCCTCTTTCTCCACCTCTCTTTCCTCTTTCTGAATCCCCTTTTGCCTCTTTCTGCACCTCTGTTCCTTCACTCTGCACTTCTTTTGTTTCTTTCGGCACCTCTCTTGCTTCTTTCTGCACCCCTCGTGCCTCTTTTGCACCCCTCTTCCCTCTTTCTGCACCCCTCTTGCCTCTTTCTGCACCTCTGTTCCTTCTTTCTGCACTTCTTTTGTTTCTTTCTGCACTTCTCTTGCTTCTTTCTGCTCCCCTTTTGCCTTTTTCTGCACCCTTCTTCCCTCTTTCTGCACCCCTGTTGCCTCTTTCTGCACCTCTGTTCCTTCTTTCTGCACTTCTTTTGTTTCTTTCTGCACATCTCTTGCTTCTTTCTGCACCCCTCGTGCCTCTTTCTGCACCCCTCTTCCCTCTTTTTGCACCCCTCTTGCCTCTTTCTGCACCTCTGTTGCTTCTTTCTGCACTTCTCTTGCTTCTTTCTGCACCTCTCTTTGTTCTTTCGGCACTACTCGTGCTTCTTTCTACACCCCTCTTCCTTCTTTCTGCACCCTTCTTGCCTCTTTCTGCACCTGTGTTCCTTCTTTCTGCACTTCTTTTGATTCTTTTTGCATCTTTGTTGTTTCTTCCTGCACTTCTCTTGCCTCTTTCTCCACCCCTTATCTCTCTTTCTGCACCTCTTTTGCTTCATTCTGCACCTCTGTTGCTTTTTTCTACACCTCTCTTGCTTCTTTCTGCACTGCTCTTGTTTCTTTCTGCACCTCTCTTGCAAATTTCTGCACCCCTCTTCCATCTTTCTGTACCCTTCTTCTTTCTGTACCTTTCTTGCCTCTGTCTGCATCCCTCTTGCCTCTTTCACCACCTCTTTTGCTTCATTCCACACTTTTATTGTTTCTTTCTGCACCTCTCTTGCTTCTTTCTGCACCTGTCTTGCCTCTTTCTGCACTCCTCTTCCCTCTTTCTGCACCCCTCTTGCCTCTTTCTGCACCTCTGTTCCTTCTTTCTGCACTTCTTTTGTTCTTTCTGCAGCTCTCTTGCTTCTTTCTGCACCCCATTGCCTCTTTCTCTGCCCCTCTACCCTGTTTCTGCAACCCTGTTGCCTTTTTCTGCACCTTTGTTCTTTCTTTCTGTACTTCTTTTGCTTCTTTCTGCACATCTCTTGCTTCTTTTTGCACCCCTTGTGCCTCTTTCTGCACCCCTCTTCCCTCTTTTGCACCCCTCTTGCTTCTTTCTGCACACCGTGTGCCTCTTTCTGCACCCCTCTTCCCTCTAGCTGCACCCCTCTTGCCTCTTTCTGCACCGCTGTTGCTTCTTTCTGCACTTCTCTTGCATCTTTCTGCACCTCTCATGCTTCTTTCTGCACCACTTGTGCTTCTTTCAGCACCCCTCTTCCCTCTTTCTGCACCCCTCTAGCGTCTTTCTGCACCTCTGTTCCTTCTTTCTGCACTTCTGACATGGTCAGTGACATCACTGATGACATTATCCAGTGACTGAGTGTTTCTAAAAAGTTTAAGAATGTTATATATATGTACGCCAAGGTGTATTGAAGAATGTGTGGGTGTATGAGTGTCTGAATGGATGATTTAGTGGTTGTGTGACTGACTGTATAAGTGAGTGATTGAACGTGTCTTAGTGAATGCATGGGTGAATGACTAATCAGTGTTAATGTCTGTATCAGTCTGTCAGTTGGTGTGTAAGTGGCTGCATGGGTTGGTGAGTAGCTACATGAGTGTCTATATGGGTTAATGGTTGGTTGTCTGAGTACCTGTATGAGTGCCTGAGTGTCTGTGTGGGTGGGTGGGGGGTGTGTGTGACTCCCTGCATGGATGTGTGAGTGGTTGATTCACTGGGTGTATGGGTTCATGAGTTTGTGTGCGAGGGGCTGTATGGGTGAGTGAGTGTGCGTATGGCTGTGTTCATGAGTGAGTGGATATCTCAGTGGTATATGTGTGAGTAACTATATATGTGAAAGGCAGTATATGTAAGTGTTGGAGTATATAAGTGACTATATGTGAGAGTGAGGATTGTGAGAGTGACTGTATGGAGGAGTGTGTGCTTGTGTCAGTGATTGTATAAGAGAGTAAGTATGTGTTAGTATCTGTATGAATAAGTGAGGTGGTGTGTGTATAATTGTATAGGTGAGTAAATGGCAATGTGATTGATTCTTTGCATGACTGACTAGTTGTATGAGTAACTCAATGGGTGAGTGGCAGTGTGTGAGTGTCTGTATGGCTATATATATTTTTTGTGAATTTTTTTTAGTGTTTTCTATAGCGCGAACATGACCCAATCCTGGGTGTCAGAGCGCTTTACAGTTCAGCCACAAACAGTTTTGATCACAGTTTACAAATTTACAACTAATAAACATCTTCAGTCTTACTAGGCGACCACTAGGGTTATCGTAGTAAATGTCATGACATACTTGCATATAAAAAGTAATATAAAATGTAATATCTTTTCTAAAGAAAACCTGGTTTCAGAACTGGATGCACAGTTACAAGTACAGATCAATAACCATGTGGCTTGATAGAGGTATCTTCATTAGCTATCGTCCTTGAATCTTGCGTATGGACTTTGGTATCCATGCCGGTCTGACTGAGGTCCATTGGTGAGACTCGATGAAAACACACTGACTTGTGCTATCCCGGAGCCATTACTCTGATATTCGCAGTACAGTCATCCTGTTATCTCCACCTATTAACACATCTGAAAATAGTAGATTTAGGGATGATTAAAGGTCTCATAGGAGTCGCAAGAGGGCTGTAGTTAGTTACGGGAGAAATTTACTCATGAGAAAGGACTTAGCCTCTTTTTTGAATTGCGAGACAGAGGTGATTCCTCTAATATTTGGTGGAAGGGCATTCCAAATTCTTGGTGCCGCTCCCGAGAATGTTCTATCGTACGTTCCTTTCTTACGGAAAATTGCTGGTTTCAGTAGGAAATCTGCGTCCCCCCTCGATGATCTAAGGCCTCCAGAAATCGTAATTTTCTGGGCAAGGTAAAGTGGTTTTCTATAGTGTAAATCTTTGTGTGTAATACACGCCATATTTAGCTGAATTCTTGCCTCGTGTGGTAGCCATTTGAGCGCTTTCAGATGTGGAGTGACGTGGTCAAATTTTCTTGTACCCGTTACGAGTCTCGCTGCAGCATTGAGGCAGGCTTTTAGTGGGGCTTTTGAAATCTTAGGAAGCCCAGCTAGAGTTGTGCAACCATACTCAATCCTTGAGATAACCAAAGCTTGGACAGCCATTTTCAGGTCAGCAGCGTCAATGAACAGTTTCAATTTTCTGAGATAGCTCAAATGGAATCTGGCGTTTTTTGCCATAGTGTTGATGTGAGCTCTCATGTTTAAATCCTTATCCAGCATGATTCCAAGAGACTTGGTAGAATCAACTAGAATCGGAGTACCATTTAGCGCTGTTATCAGTTTGGTCCATTCCTTGATCATCGTGGAGGATTTAGGGGGGAGATCAGAAGGAATTCTGTTTTCTGTGAGTTGAGTTTAAGATAATTGCTAGAAAGCCAATGTACGGTCTTTTGTAGTGCTAGGTTCATTGTTATGATCTCTTCAAGCGATGTGATCTTCATATACAGCTGAGTGTCGTCTGCGTACATGTGGAAGGAGATGTTGGCCTGCTCCAGTATTTCCGTGAGTGGCTCAATGTACAGATTGAATAGGGATGGGGATAGCTTGAGCCTTGAGGAACTCCAATCTGACTCGGGGATGGAAGGGATAGATTGTGGTTCACCAAGAATCTTTGCGATCTGTTCTCTAAGAAGGAATGGAACCATTTTAGGACTGTCCCCGAGAAACCCATCCTATTCTCCAATCGGTCTAATAATTTGCCATGATTTACGGTGTCAAATGCTGAAGATAGGTCGAGGAGGACTAGTAGACAGGTTTCGTTACGGTCTAGAGCAAGCAAAGCGTCATCAGCTATGTGCATAATTGCTGTTTCCGTGCATGTGGTCTGGTCTAAACCCTGATTGGCAGTCGTTTAGTAGCTTATATTCAGTGATGTGAAGGTTCAGTTGTTGTTGAGCACATTTTTCCAACACCTTAGCCAGTAAGGGAATGTTTGTTACCGGCCTAAAGTTGTTTGGGTACGATGGATTCTCGGTAGGTTTTTTCAGTAGAGGGATGACCTGGCCTGTTTTTAGACAGTCAGAAAAGGAACCTTGGGAGAGCGAGGCAATAATTATTTTAGTCTAGCTAGGGATGACCATGTGGTTGACCATAGGCCAACATTTTGCGGGAAGAGGATCATTGTAATGGTTGTTCGGTTTTAAGGCCAATAAGGTTTTAGCAAAGTCTTCCTGATCATAAAGTTTGAAGGTTGACCAATGGGCATTATTTTTGGACACTGTTTGTGCAGACTGGGTTGGCTGCTTCACTTGAGTGCTCTTTTGAGTCACAAGATTATCAGCGGTAACCTTGAGTTCATTCTCCATGGAACTAGCTTTGGTAGTAAAAAATGCTGAAAACTCTTCACCGCCCAGAGCCGATTGAGCTGTTAGTTGAGAGGATTTGGCCAATTTGTTCGACTGATCCTTTAGTAGATCGAAGAGTTTTCTCGGTCTGTTCTTAGCATTATCAAGTTCATTTCTAAAAAAGTCTTTTTTTGACTGAAGTACGCTTTTATTGTAGGCTTTCCTAGTCTTTCTTAGCTGATTTAGGTGAGGGGATGATGAGAGCTGTCTCCATTTCCTTCCTGTGATTCTGAGTATCCGTCTTTCTTCATTCAGAGAACCGTTGAACCATGGGTTTTTATCTTTGACTTGAATTCTTTTGAGTTTTAAAGGGGCTATGTTATTGATTATTTTAGACATCGTACTGTTGTAATGATCCGTAAGCTCTCTGACGTCCACCACTCCAGGAGGAGGTTGAAGTTCGTTCTCGCAACTTGCTGTTAGCAACTCCATGTTAAGCCCTTTAGTATCTCTGACCCATTGACTGCTTGTGTGGCTCTTTTCTTCTTTAAGGATGTTATTTGGAAAGTGATTATGTGGTGATCCGACCAGTCGCAGAGTACAATATCGATTGAATATACCTCATTTTCTTTGGAGATGATCCAGTCTAATGTAGCACCTTTTGAGTGAGTTGGAAGACCACATGCCTGCACTAAAGAATGGTCTGCTAGGAGGTTTTTGAAAATATTGACCTGATTATCTATGAGGTCATTCCAATGTAGATCGAAGTCCCCTAGAAAGATATTGTTGGAGTGTGGATCAGAATTTGCTGTGATAATTTCCATAAGTTGGTCTATGAACATTGCGTTTTTACCTGGGGGGTGGTAGAAAGCGTGTAGTTTAAAGTGTTGGTTATCTGAGAGACGTAGAGAGAGCCTCAGGTATTCACAGGACTCAAGAGGGTCGGAGTGGGCTTTAGAGATTGAGATGCTTGATCTGTGTATACAGGCCACTCCTCCACCTGTTTTGTTTAGCCTGTCTAGTCTCACAATATTGTAGTTTGGTGGAACCAATAGGTCTAGGCTTGGGGACGATGCATTATTGAGCCATGTTTCTGTTAGAATAGCTACGTCAATACCCCGGTACAGGATTAGGTTGGCAATGTCCGCTGCATGTTTCATAGCTGATCGGCAATTCAGTAGTAAGCACATAAGCGGTTTCAGAGGGATATTTAGAATCGAATCTTGCCTGAAAGGTATTAATGTTATTTCTTTCAGGTTGTTAGCATTTAGCTTTCTAGGATTCACCTGTCTTATTCTGTTTACATTGATCGGAACTGCTCTAATTTGTTGATCATTTCTCTTAGGGGTGACAACTCGTATGATAGCATTAAGGATTGTGTTTCGGAGTCTGTCAGATAGCTAAGGATTTTGCGAGGACGATGAATCCTATTTGACAGAGGCAATGGGGTCGTGTTAATCCTGTCAAGTTTGTTGTGTAGTGAGTATACTGATTTTTGAATCTGGATGATTTTAGAGAGATAGCTTTCTGAGAGAAGTAAAATATTCTTCATGTTTCTGAGGGCGTTTTGCATGTCTATTGCTATCCTATCAGTCTGGGCATTGAGAGATTCTAGCTCACTTCATGGGGGAGAGGAGAGAAGTGGAAATTGCAGCTTGTCTGTAGTCATGGAGATCTGAACGCTAGATGTATCTAGTTCCGCGTGAATGTGGCTATTTACGGTATCTTCAGATAATTTTTCCTTCCACTGTAAGGATAGATCGGAACTAGTATAGTAATCTAACCTACTGAAGTTCTGACCGCCGGAAGCTGCATCCGAGAAACCCTCGCTTTGCAGAGTATTAGATGTATTCGCCCGAGGTGTGTGAGGGATCGACAACGGGCTAGATTTTAGCTGGTTTGCTACTATGGGGTTGTTGTTAACTGCTTTGGGTATGTTCAAAGAACGATTTGAGGGTAACCTGCACTTCTTAGCACTGAATCTTGTGCTGCGGGTTAAAGTATGGGGGCCATTGCCTTGGAGTAGTGATACTGACTCCGTCTGCTGTGTCCTGTTGTCACTAGTTTCAGTGTTACTGAGCAAAGATTTAGTCTGTTGGCTATCAATGTCCATCCCATTTTCATTAATCGCCAATTTACTTCATGATGTATAGGTGTTAGTATTTTCTGTGAGGAATTTCTGGTGTATTGAGTTAACATGATCTTTTAGCTTGTCAAAATAGTCATCGAATAGTTCCAGATCTTTGTTGGCTGCCTGGATGAGTACAATGCCATTTTTGTAATATGTTATGTTCAGTGTGGCTCTCAAATGTTTTGAGGGTATTATTAGCACCTTAGAACCGTAAGGGATGTTTCTTGCCTCCTGGATGCTGAGAAATTTAGCCACTGTGGTGTGCCATTTAGCCAGAGCTCTAGTGAAGAAAATAAAGTCATTGATAATTATGCCCTTTTTTAGGTTGTAGGAAGGATCTGAGATAAGTGTTTCAGGGTTTTTTCTGATCAGGTTGTGTTTAAAGGATTTGGTAGCATTCCTGGAAAGATTGGGCGGGTAGACTATAGAATACGAATTAGAACCTGCCGGTATCATATTTGCTCCTTTCATCTTGAGGGGCAAAGGTGTAACTCCTGATATAGAATTTCCCGCTACCCTGTCTAGGTTAAAAGCTCTAAGGCCTTTGATTACCGAGTAGTGATACTGAGAGCGACCTGTCTATTTATGATTATCTGTGATGCAGGTCCCAGGGAATTGAGAACGGCCACCACTGTGTGATAAAAATGTCGAGACCAACCCCTTCCTATAGCCTTCTTTTCCTAATTCCCTTTGTGTATGTCCTAATGAGGTTGTCACACCTTATTTATTTTTATTCTTGTGACGATCTTTTTTCTTCTTATTTATTTATATGAATAGTTAGGTTTTTTTTTTAATGAGTATTTAATTAATTAATTATTCCGGTTCCGCTGAGTGATCCTCCTATATAGGAAGCCTCATATACTTTTAGATTTCCTATTACTTTTGAAAAATAGTCCTTTTAAGTTTTACTAGGATAAGTCCTCTCTTCGTTCCCATGGATCCCTAAACCTTAGTTCTCTTTCCATGACTATAGCGGGGAGTGTTATTTCAACTTCACTTG
This sequence comes from Calotriton arnoldi, assembly GCA_963921515.1. Classification (NCBI taxonomy): domain Eukaryota; kingdom Metazoa; phylum Chordata; class Amphibia; order Caudata; family Salamandridae; genus Calotriton; species Calotriton arnoldi. The sequence goes on from CAWUFW010000839.1 coordinate 3,022,362, forward strand.
TACAGCACCTTTTTCTTTACAGTCCTCTTTCTGTTCCTATGGTTTACTGTCCCTTCTTTGCCTACTTTCCAGAATTGTGGGGGAGTCTAAGCCAAAGAAACGGCCATTTTGTAGCCTCTAACAATCCCATTGGCTTAAAAATCCCCTGAAAATGCATAAGAGTCGTCTATACCACATTTCACCAAGCTGTATTCTCCCTCTGAATCCACTATCACAAAATCGGAGCAGGGAGGCATCCTTTCAAAATCGATCACAGCTCTCACGCTGTGCTCATCGTCACCTTGCTTTACCGATGTTGCCCCATGCTGCCGATCACCTCAGTAGAACCGTAGTGCTCCAGACCACTTTCCCTCTTAACCGTGAGCTGCTGGCAATGCTCCGGTGATTCAGAAAGGGGAAATGGAGCGCTTATTCCGCCTTAGGTCTGCAACTGGGTATTGCAGGAGGGGGGGCGCTCGACCGGCGTCTTCATCCTTTTCCTGGTGCCGTATGTAGCAGTGAGCAGCCGATCCCGCCCGTAGCCCCGCAGCGTTCAAATCCAATATCCCTCTTCCCTAAGAGCTGCTGGTAGTGCTCTGGTGTGCGCTGGTGCTACAATTGGGAAGTGGACCCACAATCTACCAAGCCCTGCGTCAGGGCACTGCAAGAGGGAGGTCGCATCCCTAGCTATCCGGGCGCAATTCTGGATTAATGCTCTGGAGTCCTGCCTAACTAACAGGGCTCCGACAAGGATCAATCCCGACGGCTGAATCTCTCCTCACCTTCCGTCCTCGCTTCACCCGGATGGAGGAGGTATCGATCACGTCCGAGTCATGGAAGCCTTCCAGCGGGGCCGACTGAGGTGAGTTGAATAGACGGCGAGACTCCTCTTCTTCTTGTTACATATGTTGGATGGCTTGAGTGTGATTGTGCGGGCTCAGCAGGGATTTATGCCAAAATGCTATCCCCAACCCCGGAGCTCCTTCCTCCAGCTCCTTTTCGTGCAGCGGCCATCTTTGCATATATCACTGGCTGTATAGATGAGTGACTGCGTGAATGAGTGACTGTATGGGTGAGTGAGTGGATGTGTGTACACCTATAAATCAGTGAGTGGGTATGTACTAACTGGTATTGGTGTGTCTATGGTTTCGAGAATGGTATTCTGTATTTTAGAGTGGGTGTATCAAAGGTTATATTAGGGTGTGAAGAGGTGCATCAGATATTAAGGGGATGATGTCATCAGTGATATCATTTGAGATGTCATCAATGATGTCATCAGTGATGTCACTGACCATGTCATGAGTGAATTAATATGCGACGTCATCAGCAGTGCATTGCGGGGGCACGAGTTATAGTTAACGGACGAATTTCTCTGGTTTTGTACGAGTGAAATATCAACCTAACTATAACGTCCCTGAAACCTGTGTTTTTTTCAGTGAATTTCTAAGGTTTTTTAAATGCTAATTCCAAACTATAACGTCCGTGAAACCTGTGTTTTTTTTCAGTGAATTTCTAAGGTTTTTTAAATGCTAATACTAACTATAACGTCCCTGAAACCTCTGTTTTTTTCAGTGAATATATATATATATATATTTATATATATACACATACATATACATATGCAAAAAAGAAGCAGAGAACTTTGGGTAGTTCTCAAGTTTAGATGGAAAGCAGCTCCTGTATAGAGCACACTCAACACCAGCAACACTTTGTCCCTTTCTATCCCGGCGTGGATGGCACTGTGCTAATCCTATGCTTAAAGACTTTGATAGAAAAGCAGACATTTGAGGTGAGCAAATTTAGAGTGTCGCTGGTGTTGAGGGTGCTCTATACAGGAGCTCCTTTCCACCTAAACTTGTGAACTACCCCATGTTCTCTGCTTCTTTTTTGCATAATTTATGCATCACCCTATGCCTGAAAGGGTGTTGTTTTGACTGATACTGGGTGCTCCCTTGTGTCTGGACAAAGCTATACCTCTCTGAAGAGCTCTAATGAGAGTGAAACATGTGTCAGGGGTTGCTATTATTCATTTCATGTTGACTTGGATGGTATTTTACCAATCCAAAGCTGTAATACTGTGCCTGGAGTGATAAAAGACTTTGGTCATTTTACAGCTGCATGGCTAGCACTGTACTAATCCTATGCTTAAAGACTTTGCTGTAGAAATGGCAAAAGACTTTGTCCCTTTCTATCTTGGCATGGATGGCACTGTGCTAATCATATGCTTAAAGACTTTGATAGAAAAGCAGACATTTGAGGTGAGCAAATTTAGAGTGTCGCTGGTGTTGAGGTTGCTCTATACAGGAGCTGCTTTCCACCTAAACTTGAGAACTGCCCAGAGTTCTCTGCTTATTTTTTGCATAATTTATGCGCCACTCTATGCCACAAAGTATACTAATCTAACTTTTGGAATACCTTAGTATATATCTTTAACACTCAAAAACTATTCATAAAGACTCACAATCACTTGATGATGTCATCAGTGATGTCATTTGAGATGTCATCAGTGATGTCACTGACCATGTCATGAGTGACATAATATGTGAGGTCACAAGCAGTGCATTGCGGGGCGTAAGCTATATTTAACTCAGGTAACTATAATTGCTAAATTTCTATGGTTTTGTACGAATGAAATCTAAGCCTAACTATAACGTCCCTGCAACCTTTGGTTTTTTGAGTAAATTTCTAAGGTTTCTTTAATTAATATTTCCTAATTATAACGTTACTGTAACCTTTGGATTTTTCTGTGAATTTCTTATATATATTTTTATATATATAAAAAATCAAAGGTTACAGGGACACTATAGTTAGGCTGAAATTTCACTCATACAAAACCTGAGAAATTCAGCAGTTATAGTTACCTGAGATCCTCCACAATGCACTGCTGACATGGCCAGTGACATCACTCATGACATCACTCATGACAGCTTAAATGACATTACTGATGACATCATTGATGACATCATCCAGTGATTGTGAGTGTTTTGTAAAAGTTACTGAGTGTTAAACATATATACTAAGGTAAGTGGCTGTGTGAGTTTTTGTATGGGTGAGTGAGTGTGTATGTGGTATATAGAAGAGGGAGTGGATATGTGAGAGACTGTATACATGAGTGAGTGGGTGTGTATGTTTTTGTATGGGTGAGCGAGTGGGTGTGTCAGTAGATGTAGGAGTAAGTGAGTGAATGTGTGAGTATCTGTATGGGTGAGAGAGTAGGTGTGTAAGTGCCTGTAACGGTGAATGAGAGGGTGAATGAGCAGCTGTATGGTTAAGTGTGCGATTGTGTCAGTGGCTGTAAATGATGAATGAGAGGCTGCATGAGTGGCTAAATGGGTGACTGAGGAGATATATAAGTGTCTGTATGGGTGAGTGACAGGGTACATGAGTGGCTGTACAGGTGCATGAGTAGGTGTATAAGTGGGTGTATGGGTGAGTGAGTGGGTGTGTGAGTGCCAGTGGCTGTATGGGTGAGTGAATGGGTGTGTGAGTGCTGTGTGGGTGATTAAGTGACAGTGAGAGCAGTTGTATTGAGAGTATGTGCTTGTCTCAGTGACTATATGGGTTAGTAAGTACATGTGTTAGTATATGTATGAGTAAGTGTGAGAGTGTTTTTTTGTAACTGTATGGTTGAGTGAATGGCTATGTGAGTGACTGCATGGATGAGTGGGTAGGTGTGTGAGTAGCTGTATGGGTGATTGATTTACTGTGTGAGAGTCTCAAAGGGTGTATGAGTGGATATGTAAGTGTCTGTATGTCTGAATGACTGGAAGTGTGAGTGGGCATATTGGTCAGTGAGTAGGTGCATAAGGGCCTATATATGTGAGTTAGTGGTTGCGTTAGTGGCTGTATGGGTGAGATAATGTATGAGTGTCTCCATGGATTAGTGAGTAGATGCATGAGTGTTTGTATTGGTCTGTGAATGGGTATGTCAGTGCTTGTGAGAGAGTGGGTGTATGAGATATTCTATGGGATAAGTGGGTGTGTCAGTGGTTCTATAGATGATGTCATCAGTGATATTATCAGGGATGTCATTTGAGATGTCATCAGTGATGTCACTGACCATGTCATGAGTGATGTAATATGTGAGGTCTAAAGCAGTGCATCGTGGGGCTGTAAATTATAGTTAGCTCAGGTAACTATAACTGCTGGATTTCTCTGGTTTTGTACAAGTGAAATATCAGCCTAACTATAACGTCCCTGTAACCTTTGTTTTTTTCAGTGAATTTCTAAGGTTTTTCAAATTCTATTTCCTAACTATGGCATCCCTGTAACCTTTGGTTTTGTCAGTGCCTTTTTAAGGTTTTTTAGTTCTAGTTCCTAACTATAATGTCCCTCTAACCGTTGTTTTTTTCAGTCAATTTCAACAGTTTTTTTTAATGTATTTCCTAACTGTAACTTGTTGAGGTTTAATTTGTGTGAAATGAGCATTGTGCCAGAATGAATCCTGCCCTGCATATTTATCCAGGAAGAGGCCACCATTATGTGCAACACCTTTACCCAACTGGAGTACTTTCTATTGGCTAATTAGTAAGTGCTACCCAGGTGGGTAAATGCATAGTGCATCTCTTACACTACAACTGTGTAAAGAGCTCTGAGGACATATCTCCAGTGGCCTTGTGTGTCTGTAACTTTGCCAATGTGATTGTTGCTCGAACTTCTTCAACAAATAACTTTACAAGGTGAAACTGCAGAAAAAACACACTTGGATGATTTGTATTTCACAGAAGTAAGTGCTTCTTTGTTTGATGGTGATGTAATTGTATTCCAAGCCATCAAGACCCCATCTCCAAAATCAGTAGGAAAAGTGCCCGGGGGGGCTTTTAGCAAGCTGTACATCAGACTTTAAAAAGGGCAGGAAGACGTTGCATACCACTGATGTATATGGGTTGACCAAATGCTTGGGGCTTCTAGGCAACTTTACATACTAGTTTTTAAAAGATTAGAACACAATCTCTGGTCTGAGCAGCAGATGACAAAAAAGAACACCCTCATCACAGACACTACCTGAGATATTGCACTTGAGAAAAGAAAAGATGCAAACACCTCTATCATCGATTACAGATAACGTTTCAGTGGAAATGCACGGGAAATACACTTGTTTGCCTTGGCCATGCATACAAAGTTAGGATAATTAGTACTTTACAGAAGTGGAACTTCAGCATGGGCATCTGTTTGTTTATATCTGTAAATGCTTCCTGTTGAGGTTTAATTTCTGTGAAATGCGCTTCATACCAGAATGAATCCTGTCCTGTGTATTTATCCAAGAAGACACCACCATTTTGTGCAACACCTCTACCCAACTGGAGTACTTTCTACTGGCTAGTTAGTTATGCTACCTCGTTGGGTAAATGAATACTACATCTCCTACATTAAAGTTGTGGAAAGGATGCTGAGGAAATGTCTCCAGTGACCTTGTTGTATGTAACTTTGCCAATATGATTATTACTCGAGCTTCAACAGATAACTTTACAAGGTGGAACTGCAGAGAAAACACACTTAGTTGATTTGTACTTTACAGAAGTAAGTGCTTCTTTGTTTGGTGAAGAACCCATCTCCAAAATCGTCGGGAAAGGCGCTGGGATGGCCTTTTAGTAAGCTGCCCATCATCCTTAGAAAAGTGCGGGAAGACGCTGCTTACCGCTAATGTATATGGGCGGGGCCAAACGGTGGGGCTTCTAGGCAAGTTTACATGCTTCTACTTTTAAAGTTTAGAACATGATCTCTGGTCTCAGCAGCAGATCACAAGAAAGAACACCCTCATCACAGACACTACGTGAGATATTGCGCGCAAGAAAAACAAAGATGCAAACACCTCCATCACGGATTACAGATAACTTCTCATGGTAGAAATGCAGAGAAAACACACTTTGATGATTTGTGCTTTTGTTAGGGGGGCCAATTTTGGCCCCGGGGAACCCATCCCTTGGGGCCCAGCCATGTCACCTGGGTGCCCCTAGTCCACTCAGTATGCAATGGGACCACAGGGGGAGCCTCAAGGCCCCCACGGTCGCAGCCTTCTGCGGGAGCCGGCATTGCTCTGGCAGACAAGGGGCTGCTGAAAGGCAGCTCCCTGTCTGTCAGAGCACTGTTTTCATCTGTTTCCCTGCATGCATATTTGCGTGCAGGGAAACAGCACCAAACTTGGCAGAAAGCTAGCTCTTGATCCATAAAGAGTTCTTTGGTTATTTGGTGTCAATCCATTTGGTAATTTTGGAGAAATAAAAAAAATGATATCTCGTGACAAAGGTCCTCAGAGGATCCAACAGTCCCCGTGCTGAAATGTGATTGGCTGCCAACACTTCAACCAGGAAGTGTTGGCAACCGTCTTGGGATTGGTTTCACCCGAGTCCCACAAAAAAAGTTAAAAAAACAGAAGGGGGTAGAGTAGGAATACCCCAACCCCCTAGGCCTCTTGGGGTTGTTCCACAATGACACTGCCTGGGGCAAAAAAGCAATTTTTTTACATTTTCAGCGACCACCACCTCCACTGCCTAATTTTTTTATAATTAGGGGCTTCAGGGACCCCCCGGGCCCCGGGGACCACCACCTCCCTGGGGCAGACCCTATTAAATCAAAGAAGGGGGGCCATGCGGTCCCCCTCCTGGAGCCATATATGGCCCTGGGGACCGCCATCCCCCAGGGCCGTCTCCTGCTATGTCCCGGGGTGCCCACCCCGGGACAGCTGTTTGCTGTGATTTGGTGGGAGCTTTGACAGCTCCCATCAAGTCACAGCGCACTCCACTTTTAGCAAGTGAGAGCTGACAAAATGCTCTCGCTTGCTGGAAGCTGAGCTTTCATCTGTTTCCCTGTCCACTGTCAAGTGTGCAGGGAAACAGATGGATTGCTGAAATGCAGCTCTCTGGCTGCCAGAGCAATGTCGGCTCTTGCAGTAGGCAGGGAGCCGGCAGGGACAGCAGTGGCCTTCAGGCTCCCCCAGTGGTTCCATTGCACACTGGGTGCCCTGAGGTCACCTACGAGTGACGGTCGGGCCCCAGAGGGTGCAGTCCCTGGGGCCAAAATCGGGCTGAGGAGGGGGGCCGTGTGGCCCCCCTCCCCCTAGTATAATGACCGGGCCCCAGAGGATGGGATCCCCGGGGCCAAAATCCGCTGTGGGAGTTAGGCCACATGCCCCCTTCCCCTATTGATAAAAAAATAAATAAAAGGCTTGGTCTTGGGGAGTGGGGCCCTTGGGGCTGAAAATGGCCCAGGGAGGGGGACTTGCGCCCCCTCCCCATTTGTTAATGGCCAGACCCTGGGGGATGGCATCTCCGAGGCCGAAATCAGCCCAAGGAGGGGGGTTGCACGCCCCCCTACCTTATTAAAAATAAAAACATGAAAACGCCGAGCCCTCGGGGATGGGGTCCCTGGGTCCGAAATTAGCTGTGGGAGTTATGTCACGTGTCCCCTTCCCCTATTGATAAAAAATAAAATAAAATGCTGGGCCCAGTGGATGGGGTCCCTGGGGCCAAAAGTGGCCCAGGGAGGGGGGAGTTGCACCCCCTCCCCATTTGTTAATGGCCAGACCCTGGGGGATGGCATCCCCGAGGCCGAAACCAGCCCAGAGAGGGGGGCCATGCGCCCCCCTCTCTTATTAAAAATAAAACAATTAAAAGGCCGAGCCCTTGGGAATGGGGTCCCCGGGGTCAAAATTGGCTGTGGGAGTTGGGTCACACGCCCTCTTCCACTATTGATAAAAATAAAATAAATGGCTGGGCCCTGGGGATGGGGTCCCTGTGGCCAAAATTAGCCCAACATGGGGGGGGGTCGGCGGCCCCCTCCCCTATTAAGAATAAAATTAAAAAAGGCTGGGCCCTGGGGGATGGGGTCCCTGGGGCTGAAATCGGCCCAGGGAGGGGGGACTCATGCCCCCTCCCCATTTGTTAATGGCCGGGCCCCAAGGGATAGGGTCCCTGGGGCCGAAATTGGCCCAACAAGGGGGCCATACGGAATGGCTAGGGGAGGGGGGACTTGAGGCCCAATCCCCATTTGTTATTGGCCAGGCCCTGGGGGATGGAATCTCCAAGACCGAAATCAACCTGGGGAGGGGGACTGTGTGGCCCCCCTCCCTTAATAAAAATTAAAAAAATAAAAGTCCAAGCTCCTGGGGGATGGGGTCCCTAGACCGAAATCAGCCTGGGGATGGGGCCATGTGGCCCCCTCCCTCATTTGTTTATGGCCGGGCCAAGGGAGATGGGGTGCATGGGGCTGAAATCAGCCCAGGGAGGTGGGCTGCATGGCCCCCTCCCCCATTTGGCCACACACAGATACTCACAGACCCTCTCAGAGACTTACGCATTCACTCACATACCAATTCAAAGACTTTTACACCCACTCACAAACTCACTCAGGCACTCAAACACCCACTCACAGACCCACTTAGACACTCATGCACCAGCGTCACAGACCCATTGAGACAGTCAGTGATGCAACCAGTCCCAGACCCACTCAGACAGTTATGCTCCCAATCAGAGACATTATCAGACATTGACACACTTAGCCACAGACCCACTGAGACAGTAACACACCCACTCACAGACCCACACAGACTCACGCACCCACTCACAGACCCATTTAGACACTCAATCACCGACTCAGAGACACACTCAGAGAGTCATGCACCCACTCACAAACCCACTCAAACACTCACACACCCACTCACAGACCCACCCAGTGAGATACCTATGCAGCCACTCCCAGACCCATACAGACACTCACACACCCACTGAGACACTAATGCCCCCAGTCACACACTCACTCTCAAAGGTTACAGGTTACAGTTAGGAAATTTAAAAAAAACTGAAATTCACTTACAAAACAAAAGGCTACAGTGACATTATAGTTAGAAAATATAATTTTAAATAATGTAGAAATTCACTGAAAAAACCAAAGGTTACAGGGATGTTATAGATAGGCTCAGATTTGACTTGTACAAAACCAGAGAAATTCAGCAGTAATAGTTACCTGAGCTAACTATAACTTACGCCCCCGCAATGCACTGCTTACAACTTCACATATTACATCACGCATGACATGGTCAGTGGCATCACTGATGACATTATCAGTGAAACTGAAGTGATTTAGCACATTCAACTTTGACTTTTAGTTGAGGAATATTTAATCTGAGGTTGCATAGCCATTAGGCCAAATAACTACGCATATGAGCCAAGGATTTCAAGGTTGGAACGTATGTGGCAGGCGGGGGGAAACCTGAGATTTTAAAAGTACATTCCTGAGAGGAGGCACACAAGGACTGAAATGGGTGCACAAACGTCAAGCTAACAAAAGCTATGAATTGCTCCCTCGACAAACAAGTGGCAGCCCATATTGGCACAAATTGAGGGAGGATGGAGCTTTTCCTATGTACATGTTGACAAATAACAGCAAGTATTAGTGTTTCCTGGCATACCTATTGATGGAAAGACTGTTGATATGTATATATTTTACTGAAATCTTCCACTTAACATGAATGCTGCCATTAGGTTTTGACCAAACAACTGACTTGTGAATATGGTGGCCCAAAATAGAGGAGTCAACTAGGACAGCCTAGCCCTTCCATTATATATTCTTCAATGTGAGTGTGACAGGGTACATTTAAACACCATTGCCAATAGGATGATTTATCATAGCAAACATTGAGAAAGGCAGCTTTGCTGAAACTGGTCTGTTTGCAGGAACAATAAATCTTTTGGAATTGATCCCGTGAGTGCCCGTACTGTTTTTTGAAGGAGTCATTGCATGTGTATGTGAGTCTGCCCTCACGAACGGAGGACCCGTCTTTACAGTGTTCGGCAGCTTTGGTGGAACCTTTGAGAAATGAAGATAGGATTCACTGGAAAACATGAAAGTTGCACGAGGAAATCAGGGCACTCACGGGGTGTTGAATGCTTTTATTTTCAATCCACACAGACGTGTTTCGGCGCTGTACCTTTATCAATGTTATGGATTCCAATAAGGACCAACAATTTAAAAAGTACCAGATGTTACTCCCATTAGAGGATTCAATATGCGGCAATGAAGAAAGGACTAACAGTCTTTTCACTTGTTGTTCAAACATAGTTCGCCATACTTGCTTGCATGGTAATTCTCATTCCTCCCCAAATGGCAGTGCTGTCGCTTTGCAACGGTACAAGTAATTACTGATTTCCTCCCCGATGCATACAAAGCTGACAGACACTAGTTCTTTCTGAGACACTAAAAGTATAGCCAAACATTGAACAGAGTCCTTGTAGATAATTCATCCTGCATGGATTTGCCGCTCTTCAATTGCTTTTCAAGCGTGCCTGTCACTTACGTACATCCCTCGCCAACCGCTGATTTATCGATTTATATACATATATATATATATACATGTTTAGTTGGCAGGAGTAAATATAGTATTTGAGCTAGATTTATGCCCCTAAAGGTATATTAAGACTCTGTAGGAGTGAAGAAAAATACAACATGTTGTTATGTGGAGAGGATGTGATTTAGTGCACATGCACCTTTATTTTTAAACAGATTTGCACAAAGCATTTGCACTTTATATACCATCCAATAATGTAATCCCATCATTATAGGTGGACGAAATTATTATAAGATGGAAAGAATTGTGAATAGGTGCGATTTTCACAATAGCTGATATTTTTAGACAGAATTACGGAATGTAGCAGTGAATACACTTTGAGAATCAGTATTACACTAAGTGAGACCCTGGTGGCAGCAGGTGAACACATGGTCAAAGTATAAATCGAATGTCTTTGTGAAGTAGAAAGAGATCCATCTCTGACACATGATAAGTTCAATATGGCACAATAAAGTTAGTTGAATTGCATGCAAAAAATAGTCAACAGCCATTCTGACGCTAGCAAATGAGGACAATAAAAAAAGAAAAAAAAGTGAAAAAATAAAATGTAAAAAAATATATGCACGCATAAAATATAAAGTATGTTGTCAATTAAGGATATTAAGAATAAAATAGTGTGTAAAAAATTGAGAGGAAAAAAAAGAAAAAAGAGAAAAAAAGACACACATATAGGGGCATATTAGCAAGACCCACGTTAAAATTATCGCCGTTTTAGCGGCAGGAAACTGCCGCTAAAACGGCGATAATGGGCTTGCTAATATGCGTTATAGAATTCCAATAGAAGCCCAGGTTAGATGTGCAGGACATCTAACCTGGGCTTCTATTGGAATTCCATAACGCATATTAGCAAGCCCATTATCGCCGTTTTAGCGGCAGTTTCCTGCCGCAAAACGGCGATAATTTTAACGTGGGTCTTGCTAATATGCCCCATAGTCTTTTGTTGGTTTTTATGAACATGTGATGTCAGAAAAAAAGAGTTTAAAATGTGGAAATGTAATGGTGCTCGATGTGTGAGCAAGGCAGGGGATCCTGCCGAAACGCGTAGCAGTCTTTCATATGGAATAAAATATTTGGAACCTTACCTTCGTTTTGCTGTGTCGTCTTTCTGGTGGAGCAAGAGGTAACCGGAAGTGGGGAAGGATTTCGAGCCGCTATGCCAAGCGCGACCAAAACAACACGCCTTTGATCAGGAGCCTCCGCTCGTACTTGGCTTCTTATGGATATTCATGCGGTGCACACTGTGGAGGCCCCCCCCTATAGGACAAACCGGACAACAGTAGGCGCGGAAACCGAAGCAGGAGTGCTGCCGCGACCAAGAGCGTCGGAGGACGCCGGGAAGCAGGTAAGCGCCCGCCGAGGCAAGCGTCTGCAGTAAGCTGGTGTTGAAAGCGGGGAAAGGGGGAAAAGCGCTCACAGACTCGGAGAACGTCTGTTGCAGCGGAAACGAAGGGGTCCATTACAAGTGTAAAGGAGTAGGTGAAAGGCTGGTGCTTGGCAACAAAGTATTTGTCAGGCACTTGGAGCACATCTTTAAAGAGACATACGTATCCTAAAGTCACCTTTTATAGCGTGATTATAACAGGAATGGAGAACTGCATAAAGCTACGGGAGGAAGCTGCAGGCTCGGTCTTCGATGAGGAAAGACCTGAGACAAGTGGAACAGGAAATATACAGGCAGGAGAAAGAGGCGCACAGAAGAATGATGCGCAAATGATAATGCTGAAAATTGGAGAAACTACGGCGCTTAGAAATCTCAAAATGGTGGGAGATTAAATCTTTAGACAAATATCTTGAAGTGGGCAGGGTGCCCAGAGGTCTGCGGATCCTAACTGCCCCAACCTTCGAGAACCCAGACTCAGAGATGCTCCAGGAATGGGCAAACAATAGCGCGGAATCCTCAAACAACATGATGAAGATATTAGTGAAATACGCCAAGAAAGATAGAGACAGAATATTAGAAGAAATCAAACAGTTGGAATTAGAACTAACCAACTTAACTCCTGAAGTAATAAACAAATTTGAAAAAGATTTGGAAATGAAATTGGGAAAATATGAGAAATCAATAAAGGAGAGGAAGGCGATAAAATTCACTAGAGATCGTTTGGACTATCAGAGGGGGCAAATCTACACTTTTGCCAAGCGATTTGACACCCTGCGAAAACAAAAACTATCTAATACAGCTGAGATGTCAAATAAAAATAAAGAAAAAAGGAGAGCCAATGACACGAGTTCTGAATGGAGTTCGGAAGTTGACACAGATTTGGAGGACGAAGCTAGAGCCATGGCAAGTGCAGATAAACCCTCTACTGGGGTGGAAGAGTTCTGTTTTTTAGGTTTGGACAGAAACAACAGTGCCAGACAAGGCCCGCCAAAAGGAGGAAGAGGTCGGGGATACAGAAGAGCAGACAAAGACGAAGGAGAAGGCATGGAGTTGAGATCAGGGAGCAGAACAAGAAATTCGAAATGGAGAAACTAAGCTCAAAGGTAAACTCCATTACTGTTATTAACCTTACGGATTTAGTATTATCAGAAACCGAAATGGATGTTTTAAGCTTGGGATTATCATTCTGTCGCAGAACTAATTTTAACTATGCACAGACACAAATTGACTTTTTTCACTATATAAGAAAGCTAAAATTAAGAAAATATTTTAGTAATCAGTCAAGCAAAAGTAAGAAGGACTCAGAAAATCAAGGACAAGACAATGAAAAAAATCTAGTGATAGATGATCTAAAATTGCTGAGTGATCTGGAGGTTCTAGGGAGAATACAAGCAAGTTTTACAACAGACCCATCTATGTAGGAAACAGCAGATAGAATGGGTCTTAATATCTATGGAACGCAAACAACGGGCTTTAGAAAAAAGTCCACCTTCATACCTCCATTACCCAAGGACTCAATAGATCTCTTCTCTGAAAGAGTTGTTCAAAACCTCAAGAAAATTGCGAAGGAATCAAGTAAAAATTTCAACAAAGAGACTAAAGAGAAAGAAAGAATATATGAGCAAACAATGGCTAAAATCAAAGCAAGATCAGACATAGTGGTAAGGCAATCTGACAAAGGGGGCAATGTTGTCCTCTGGCCTTTGAAACAATACAACACAGAGGCAAAAAAACAGCTGAACGACGCGAAATGCTATCAGCGTGTTCCATTAAGCAATCTTTTGGAGACAAAAACAAGATTCTTCAAGGAACTGGCAAAGTGGAGAGGGATGGGGTTAATAACGGAAGTAGAATATCACTACCTGAAAGTAGAAAACCCATTACCCCCATCCTATATTTAATCCCAAAGATCCACAAGAGCCAAACAGTGCCCCCAGGAAGGCCAATCATTTCGGCTATTGGGAGTTTGTTTGAGACCACATCGAGATACTTGGACTATTTCCTACAGGAAATTGTGAAGTCCCTACCCTCCTACATCCAAGACACAGGGGACTTCTTGAGAAAATTACAAAATGTACAGTGGGAAGGAGGAAACCTGCTGATCACTCTCGATGTGGTCTCATTGTATACTAGCATTGCCCATGAAGATGGCTTAAGAGCTCTCCGATATTTCCTGGGGAAAAAACCTTTGATTTTATACCAGCATTCAGAAATGCTTATACAGATGGCAAAGCTGTGTCTAGAAAATAATTTCTTTCTCTTTGGCACCGACACATATAGGCAATTGAGAGGAACGGCGATGGACACCTGCTTCGCCCCCAGATATGCGAATTTGCATATGGGCTGCTGGGAGGAGCAGGTGCTCAGAGTTGATTTCAAAGCAGAATGGAGGGATAACATCAGAATTTGGCATCGATTTATTGATGATCTTTTTATTGTGTGGAGGGGCTCTTTGGAAAGTGCCAATGCTTTTATAACTGCTATTAATGTTAACACCCTTAATTTACAATTCACTAAAACCATCAGCAAAAACAGCTTACATTACCTAGATCTAGAAGTTTTTATTCAAAATGATACATTACATACACGTACTTTTAGAAAGGAAACAGCAGGGAATGCCATTTTACACTCTGATAGCTTCCACCCAACAAATCTGAAGATGAGTATCCCTTATGCGGAACAATTGCGCATGAAAAGAAATTGCAGTGAAGGGAACTCATTGGCGTCAGTTCAGGCAGAACTGACAGGAAGATTCAGGGAAAGAGGGTACAGTGCAGCAGTTTTAAATCAAGCATTGGCAAAAGTAGAGACTAAGTCCCGTAATCAGATTCTAACAGCAAAACAAAAATCGAATGAAAGTGCTAAGGTCCCAGCTCAGGAAGTCCGAATGATAACCAGGTACAGTGCCTATCATGCAAGGGTGAGAGACTGCTTGAATAGGCACTGGTACCTGGTAAAGTCTGATCCCACTTTGGGTAGTAAAATCTCCCGTAAACCCATGGTTACATACAGAAGGGCATGCTCCATGAGACAAGAACTTGTAAATAGTAGCCCTGAAGTAGTGGAGAGTGGGAGTTGGCTTAAGGCCAATCCAGGCTTCACCAAATGCCTTAAATGTAAAGCTTGCAGGCATGGGAGAAATATGAAGGAAGTAAAACTGCCCCTAATGGAGAAACCATGGAAAATTCCACGTTTCCTAAATTGTAAGAGTGACCACGTGGTTTATGTGTTGCAATGCACTTGCCCTTTAATATACGTGGGGAGCACAATCCACATGGCCCAAATAAGAATTTTGCAACATCTAAGGGCAGTTAAAAACAAAGATCAAACATACCCAGTTGCAAGGCATATAAATGAGGTTCATGGGGGCAGAGAGGAAGACCTGACATTTTATCTAGTAGATTCGGTTCCGAGACGAAGAAGAGGTGGGAACAGAGAAGCAAATTTGAGAAAATTGGAATCAAGGTATATTTTGATGTTTGACTGTAAAAACCCAAATGGGCTGAATAGTGACGAAGAGATGTATGTTCACTTGACTTAAATAATTGAATAATGGAATGATGCCCAGTTATGTAAATCCTCCTCCTTTTTTCTTTAAGATTTTTTCTTTAAGATTTTAGACATTTCTCCAGGAATGTTCCTTAATGTAAGATAGATGAATAGGAGGAAGTATGAACTCTAGTTGGGCTAGTTGACGTATTTCATTGCATAACATAACTTTTTTAAGATATTTATTAGTGCCAGTATTAATATATTAGGATATTTTAATGAGTGTTTTAACCTGAGGGAGGTAACCTGAAGATATGATGGATAACTGGGCATTGATAGTACCTAAATGGAAATTGCTAAATGGGGAAGGAAGGAATTTGCAATTTCAATAGGCACTTGCACTTTAGTATATATTGGAGAACATCTGCGCTATTTGCACAAACAGCATAGTAATACCTGTTTTAGAAATGTTATCCCGAGAGGGAATAATGGTATATTTCAGAGTACAGGAATTTTTAATTGCAAAGTTTGCAAATTTTTGCACTATTTGCAAATTTTTGCACCATTTGCACATTTTGGTCAAATTGGACTATGCTGCTATAATACTGGCACTTTATTGTCTTTGCGTAGTTTTTGCACAAATATACTTTTGAGCGAATGTTTAGTTGGCAGGAGTAAATATAGTATTTGAGCTAGATTTATGCCCCTAAAGGTATATTAAGACTCTGTAGGAGTGAAGAAAAATACAACATGTTGTTATGTGGAGAGGATGTGATTTAGTGCACATGCACCTTTATTTTTAAACAGATTTGCACAAAGCATTTGCACTTTATATACCATCCAATAATGTAATCCCATCATTATAGGTGGACGAAATTATTATAAGATGGAAAGAATTGTGAATAGGTGCGATTTTCACAATAGCTGATATTTTTAGACAGAATTACGGAATGTAGCAGTGAATACACTATGAGAATCAGTATTACACTAAGTGAGACCCTGGTGGCAGCAGCTGAACACATGGTCAAAGTATAAATCGAATGTCTTTGTGAAGTAGAAAGAGATCCATCTCTGACACATGATAAGTTCAATATGGCACAATAAAGTTAGTGAATTGCATGCAAAAAATAGTCAACAGCCATTCTGACGCTAGCAAATGAGGACAATAAAAAAAGAAAAAAAAGTGAAAAAATAAAATGTAAAAAAATATATGCACGCATAAAATATAAAGTATGTTGTCAATTAAGGATATTAAGAATAAAATAGTGTGTAAAAAATTGAGAGGAAAAAAAAGAAAAAAGAGAAAAAAAGACACACATATAGGGGTCGATTCCGATTCGGGCCGGAAAAAGCACCGACCGACTCGGAGCCGGAATTTATACCGACCGACACGTACCTGTGGCGCCCGACACGCCAAGTACGATGCAAAGCGTGCAAAATCCGACCGACACGTACAGAACCCAAGCCGAACGACCGAGCCGCACGGAAAACAGCAATCCGGCCGGAAAAACACGCGAATCGAACCGACCGACACGCACCCGGAACAAATCCGACCGAAACGTACACGCGAACTCCAAACCGCAAAGTACGATGCAAGGTGCGAAAACCACGACCGAGTCGGACGGAGGACAAGCCGTACGACCGACACGCATACAAAACCGAGCCGAAGTAACACAAAACACCGCGACCGACGCGTACGCAGCATAGAAAACTGCACAAACACAGCGTGAACGAAACGGAGAACACCGTACGAGACAAATGCAGGGTCCGACTCGGTCACAAGAACGTTTCCAACATGCACAGACAGTACAAAGGAAAATTCACAAAAAAAAAGCCAAACAAGCAATTACAAAGCCAATAAATACTGGGGGGGGTGGGGACAGAGAACAAAGACACACCCACAACTCCACCCATATAAAGGACACAAATCACAACCATGATCCTTTGCAAATGCCATTCCACTGCCAGCACCCAAGAGACAGCAACCACACACCCACAGCTCATCCCTCACACAAGCCACACACCATCAGCACACCAACAAATACCTACCTCACATACACCCAGCAAAACACACACTCACACACCCTCACCTGCACACCAACACACACATCACTCACCATCACCACCCATCACCATGCCCCCCAAGAAGAATCACAAGTTCCTAGATTGTGAATTGGAAGTCCTGGTAGACGAGATCCTCAGGGTAGAGCCACAGCTGTTTGGTACACTGGTCCAACAGACCCCCATCTCCCAGAAAACCAGATGTGGGAGAGGATCATCAACAGGGTGAACGCACAATCACCATGTCTGCGCACAAAGACCGACATCCAGAACAGGTGGTATGACGTGCGCAGGAGGGTCCGGGAGCTGCTCAAGAAAGACTACCTCCTGAGCCAATACACCGGCAGTGGCCCTCCTGCCAAGCCAGTATACCTCAGGCCCTGGGAGGAGAAGGTGCGGGCCATCCTTCCGCCAGTGAGCGTATATGGACTAGAGAACATCCCAGAGCCTGGTGAGTACACAACAAATGTACACAATATGCTGCCACAATACACACACACATCACTGTCAAGGGGAGAGTCAAACCATGCACTCATAGCAATTACACAGCAACCAGAACAGAATCATCCCAAAATGTGTATGTCAGTCAGATAAACACAACACATGCCATCAAAAAAGTTACATTCAACCGTGCCATCACATGTACAAACACAACTACAACTACAGCTAGGCAGTGGCACAAATAGAACTAACAAACACATCCAGACATGTAGCCACCACAACAACACCAACACACAGTGAAGACCACTGAAAGGAAGGAATTCTGTGTATGCTGGCCAAGTCAGTGTAGCCAATAGCATCATGGGAGTCGTAGTCACACATATTGCCCCCACACAACTGTCCCATCAACACCACCATGAACCATGCGCACATCACAGGGAGTGGAGAAGGACTCACAAGATGGCTGACACTGGCAACTGCTGTGGGAGCACAAGGCCCTGCTGGCAACTGTGCACCAACAAACAGCAGGACACCACTGACTGACATCCTGAGAGACAACTTCCACTCCCTGCAATGCAAGCACGTACCATGGTGGGATAACTGACTGGCTGGGTGGGAAGGAGGGCCGGCTGTCAACCAAATACAACCAATGCAGACCATGTTCACACCCCAACAAATACATAGAAATGCCCAAATAATGCAGGACAATGTGCCACACCAAAATCAACCCCTGACTGTGACGACTTAGGACAATGCAATGTACAGGCCCGCACCCAGAGGCACAGTCACAACTGTCAGGTGTGTCAACCATTGATGCCTGCAGAAACATAACATACATTGTGTGTGTCTCCCAAAAACAGGTGATGATGGGGACACAGCAGCAGACGCTGAGGAGTCCCAGTCCCAGGCTCAAGAGGATGCGGAGCTCACTGGTGTCGTACAGCCTCTGCCCTCCTCGGACGAAGAAGACCAACCTGGCACATCCGGTGCAAGTCTACATGCAGCACCAGCAGGACCACCAGCTGCAGCACCAGCAGGACCCCCAGCTGCACCCCCTGCACCCACCCCTCCAACGACTGTCACCACAAATACCATCCCTGCCGACATGGACAGAACAAGGAGCAACACCAGCACAGGGACCCTGGACCAATCTGGGGCCATGGACACCACCACCACCACCAACCCCAAGGTGGACCAGGGTCATCTGTGCGTGCCACTGCACGCACTGCACATGTCAGCAGGGGTGGTGGGAGGGGTGGGAGACAGAGGTCGCTGCTTGCAGAGGTTGCTGGTGTGCATGATGACCCACAACTGGTACGCATAGCTGATGCGTACCAGTCCAGCACCGGAGATCTCAGCCAGGTAGTGGGGCTCCTCAGAGACATGAAACAGCAGCAGGCTGCCCATCATGCCCGCTTGGACTCTCACATGTCCCACGTGGAGTCACACATGTCCCGCGTGGACTCACACATGTCCGCGTGGAGTCCAAGTGGGATGCACTGCATGAGATGACGGCGGTGCACAGGGACATTTTACAATGCCTCCGCCAGATGAACAGCAACCAGTCCACACCTCCCTCTGTGCCAACAACATCTGGTGCTGAACAAACTGCAACTGCCACAGGGAGGGAGGATGACTCTGGCGGAGAGTCCCCTGCACCGCAGCAGCCTGTACTTAAGGGCCCCCCCCAAGAAGAGGGGTCGTCCGAGGAGGGGCAAGTGAGAGGCCGATGGCCAAGCGCAACTCCCAGGAAGCCTGAACCTGTTCTGGATGTTCACCTTTGTGCACAGACTGTTCACCCTGTTGACGGCAACACTACTCCCACACATTGCATGGGGAGTACAAGTTGGACCAATGTCTCAGACAACTGTGACCCCGATACTGGTGATTTTGTCTACCAGGACTTTCAATTCACCTAGGAACTTCTGATTGCAAGATTTATGTACAGCACTACCCATCCTATGCACTATTCACACAAATGTATCACAATAAACACACTAATACACCATACTTGCCTCTGTTGTGATTCCAACGTGGGTGCTGTTATGGGGATGATGAACTGCAAAATTGCACTGTGTATGCGAACTGCAACAGCAAGTACAACACAGGCATGTGAGTAAAGGCAACGTGACACATATGAGGGAGACACACCACCAGGGCTACACAACACATACACACCTAGGCCATCTGACTCATTGCCTACACTGATGTTGCCAGGGAAGAAGGTGCAATGCACAGACACCACACCCATTCCCAGTTGTAGTCAAGTAGCCCACAGGTGCAGTAAGCAAATGGCAGTCAAATGTGTGACCACAGACAACGCACATCACAAAGTGAAGCACAGGTTTATTACACAGTTGCAACATGTCGTAACCACTACAGATGCAAGGTAATCCCACCTGGCAGCGGGCACACAGTCAACAACTGTAGACGGAAGGAAGTCCATGGGTGTGGCGCACATCACCTGTAGGGACACAACAGCTACCACCCTGGAAGTGCAATCACGTCGTCGGTGGACACAGTTGACCAAACGAATCTGAAAGTACCCTGTGAAGGACAGAAATGACACACAGTCAAAAGCAATGGAGAACAGGACAGAACAGCAAAACTCATGCACAATACATGTTACAAGATACCCACCCAGAACCAAGTTAGCATGTCAACACTGTTGGGGAGTACAGCCCACCTGTAAGCACACATCGCAACACACATCCAGTCAAGTAGCCCATGGACACACTCCAACAGCACCAGAGCACCACCTACACATATCATGCCAACTCACATCATTGACATGACACCTCAGGATACTCACATTCAGCTAAAGAAGTTGGTGATGAGCTGTGTGCGGACATCACCCTCATCATCATCATCATCACTGGCATCGTGGTCCAGGCCAGGATCCTCCACAGGTGGCGGATGTTGGTCATTGTCATCCTGGATGAGAGGCAACTCCTTCCGCACTGCCAGGTTGTGGAGCATGCAGCAGACGATGATAATCTTGCACACTTTCGCAGGGGCATATGGGAGGGACCCTCCGGTCTTGTCCAGGCAGCGGAAGCGGCTCTTCAGGAGACCAAATGTCCGCTCAATCACTCTCCTGGTCCGACCATGTGCCTCATTGTAGCGCATCTGGGCTGGTGTCACAGGGTTCCTGAGGGGTGTCAGCAACCACGGCATGTTGGGGTATCCCGAGTCACCTACGGACAGACAAGTGCACATTAGCTGACTTGGAAAAGTGGGCGGAATACTACAGATCAGATCACACACAATGGCACAAAGTCAGTACACACCGACAAGCCAGGCACGCTGGTTCTGCATCTGTGCCATCATCCTGGGGATGCGACTACTCCTCATCACAAAGGCATCGTGTGCTGAACCAGGGAAACGGGTACACACGTGTGTGATGGTCATATCTGCAAGACACACCACCAGTGCATTGACTGAGTGGTAGTGCTTGCGGTTCCTGTAGGCCTGCTCCTGGGCCTGTGGTGGTACCAAAGCCACATGTGTCCCATCAATGGAGCCAATGACATGCGGCATCCTCCCCAGGGCATAGAAGTCACTCTTCACGTCAGTGAGTCGTCGCAGTCTAGGGAAATAGATGTACCGGTTCAGGAATAGCAACATTGCCGCCAAAACATCGCGGAGCACACGGCTCAACATGGTCTGTGACATCCCACCAGCAGTCGCCACAGTATGTTGGAAGGTACCGGTGGCAAAGAAGTGTAGGGCTGCCATCACCTTCACCTTGGGGGTCAGCGCTGTAGGATACGGCCGGCCAGGCTGCAAATGTGGGGCCAACTGCACTGCCAAATCCTCAATCAGCTGCCTGGTGAAGCGGTACCATCGGATGCTGTCCCGTTCCACCATCGTTGCCAGGTCTGGGAATGGTCGATGGACAGCAGGAGCCCTGCAGTGCAGAGGAGAAGTAAGCAAGATTGTCAGTCAGCCCACATATGCGGCATTGAACACACTCAATATCCCAACATACATCATTATGAGGCACAACTACATGAAGTGTGCAGTTCCGTAAGGACATGTATGGTACATACATGGCCAACATCTGTCATCACGGTCCAACAAGTGGCATCAATAAGTCCCAGGTTGGCCCATTGGATATCATGAGGCCATGTCACAGTTCCCATCTCCTGCTGCCGTGTCACAATCACCCCCCACAGTGACATGTGAGGACAGATGTGCCCCAGGCATCACAGCTCAACAACAGGTACATTCCCAGGGACCCTGTATTGCCACATGGACACTGGCATTACATGGAGTATCATGTATACACCACAGCAAAACAACTATGACCCCCACAGGTAGTGGTCCCACTTGCCACTGCAGGACAGACATGGACGTCTGTGACACACACACGCACAACATCAAAGTCCATGCACACACAACGTGGATGTGGAGACTGTCTCCCATTGTGCACATGAAATCAGAGATATTGTAAACACTACATGCACACAGACTGTGGAGGACCATCACTATTGTGCCACTGGGACACCCTGGCTCAAACATACCGTCCCACATGGGACTCACGGGGTATGTGACATGACATACACATACACCACCGTGAAATGTGACCATGGCACATGCACAGATATGAACAGTTGCACATCACAGTGGTCATGTACACGTAACACCCAGGATCCTGTCCCCATGAACACGTGCACAGCCTGGGGGTTGCTGCCCCCAGGTGACACCCACAGGACAACATGTACACCAACATACACACAATAGGAAATGCAGCCTTACATGCCTTATCATACAGTTTGGACAGGCTGTCGTGTTGTAGGTGTGCCCCTCACTCCCTGGGAGCTATCTGTGGCTGGCATATGTCCATCTGAGACAGGCATGGTGACATATGCCAGTCACTTGTACAGGGATGCGTTGAACAGCAATGGACCGATCGGTGCCCCCGGCCGGCCCATTGCATTCAATGTGTGCAGGTACGCGTTGTGCCCCTGTACGCGTTGTACTGCAATGGACCGATCGGTGCCCCCGGTCGGCCCATTGCATTCAATGTGTGCGGTGCACGCGTTGTGCCCCTGTACGCGTTGTATCGCAATGGACCGATCGGTGCCCCGGCCGGCCCATTGCATTCAATGTGTGCAGGTACGCATTGCGCCCCTGTACGCGTTGGTACGCGTTGTACCCCTGTACGCGTTGATCAGCAATGGACCGATCGGTGCCCCGGCCGGCCCATTGCATTCAATGTGTGCGGGTACGCGTTGTACCCCTGATGCGCGTTGTACCGCAATGGACCGATCGGTGCCCCGGCCGGCCCATTGCATTCAATGTGTGCGGGTATGCGTTGTACCCCTGTACGCGTTGTACACGCAATGGACCGATCGGTGCCCCGGCCGGCCCATTGCATTCAATGTGTGCGGGTACGCGTTGTGCCCCTGTACGCGTTGTATCGCAATGGACCGATCGGTGCCCCCGGCCGGCCCATTGCATTCAATGTGTGCGGGTACGCATTGTGCCCCTGTACGCGTTGTATCGCAATGGACCGATCGGTGCCCCCGGCCGGCCCATTGCATTCAATGTGTGCGGGTACGCGTTGTACCCCTGTATGCATTGTACCGCAATGGACCGATCGGTGCGCACCCATTGACAATGGCCTTGCCTGGCAACGGACGCGTTTTCGAATTTCGAACGAGTCGGTTGCTGGAAATTCAGTTGGTCACCCACAACAATGTTGCAAAATCATGTATGTCATGAAGTTGAAGATTTGAAGGATGCCGTGGGCGTGTATTGGTGCTGCTATTCCATGGATTGGCCAGATTCAGAAGATGCAAACGACTTGGACCTATCACTTTGGACACAAGGGACAGTATCTGCCTCTCCAGCACATATATATTGCTGGCTGTTCCCCTGAGAGCTCACTTGCCTGCACTACATGCTCCAGGACGACATCTGCCACTGCACTTCTGCTGTCTCTGCCCCTCTGGACCCTGCAATGGCACGTACTGTGGAGAGAGCCCCAGCCTTCAGCCTTGAGGAGAACCAGGCCCTGCTGGACAGCCTACTTCCACAGTACAGCAAGCTGTATGGGACACCAGGGGAGCAGGTGAGTGTTCTGTGCACTGCCTTTCTGAATGTGCATTTTGTCTGACTAGCAAGGCTGAAAGTCTGCACGCCACTGGCTAGCAGGCTCACTGAGTAGTTGTCACCCCCATAGTGTGTAGTGACATGCACTGGACAGGTATGGTGCAGTGACAGTGCATTTGAACAAGGTTTTACTTCCCATGCAATGATACCATGTAGTGACGTCTGGCAAAGTGTCCATGGGCAGCGTTGCACTGCCTGTGTACATCATGTGCCCCTGTGAATGAGACATGTATATACAACTGTGTCATGCACGGATATGTTGCATGTGTAGTAATGGCCTTTTCACTTTGTCATCCTGACAGGTTAATGCCCATCGGAAGCAGGAGATCTGGAAGGACATCGTCCGGGCTGTCCGGTCCGTGGGGGTCTACAAGCGCCGGATCCGCAACTGCCAGAAGAGGTGGCAGGACCTTCGGGGCTGGACCCGGAGGATTGCACGGGTCCAGCTGAAGCTGTCGCCTCCTCGCAGGAGTGGCGGAACACGGACCCTGACCCCCACATGCTCCAGATCCTGGCGGTGGTGTTTCCAGACCTGGATGGGCAGCTGAAGGCCAGACAGCAGCAAGGAGGGGGTGAGTCAAAGACTGCACTGTGAACTCTGTATTACATGCTTTGTGCCCTCCTCTGGCCTGGTTCAACTGCCACAGTGCAGCAGTCATGTTGTCCAGGAGCCATGTCCCTCTATTGTGCACTGCCCACTCCTCATCTGATGCCCAGGTGTGGCCCTTACATTCAGGGAATTGTGTCACTTGGGACTGTGTCCTTGCAGTTTGCTTCACTAAAGGTGGGGGACAGCATCTGTTTCCCTAACTCTGTTGTGGGCATCATGGGTGGGTCCATTGTTCACACAACGCCTGTGTTCGGACATGTAATCTGCGTGTTGCTTTGATATGCGGTCCACTTGCTGAGCTGAGCCACCACATGTGCCTGGGGTATGTGGCACACGCCCATGCAGCGGGTGGGAACAATGTTTGGGCCCCAGGAGTGTGCAGATTACGTGTGTCACACATACATAGCTAGCTATCCACTGTCCAGGGCTCATCCCTCATTCATGTGGGGCAGGACAGTCATGCCTACTCCAGGCCATGCAATGCACTCTGTACTCCCACTCCCGTGTATCAGCTGACACATTGTGCGCAGTGATTTGACCCCTCAGGTGTCTGCCTCTGTGTCTGTGTGCTGTGGATTAGTTGCCAGGACTGCTGGGGTGTTTCTTGGTAGGGGCTCAGCATGCCACTGGAGATGTGACCATAGGAGACAATACTTGTGTGTCACATAGGTGTTTGATCAGCTGCCCGTGCAGACTGGGGTATGCGAATGTGAAGTTCAGGCAGCTGTTCCCCATTCACAGCAGATTGTGAGGGGCTCAGGTTCAGAGGGTAGTGTCACAGGTCTCCCATATGTCCAATCGGTATGACCTGGACAGATGAGGGTTAAGATGATGTGTTGTGTGGGGGATGTACATGTGCACTTGTGCAGCTCCAGGACTTGCATTCCCCATGACCTACTATTGTGACACAGTGCAGAGTGTTTTGTCTGGCTGCCAAGTCATACATCACTGAGACAGTGATGTATAACTTAGCAGTCATGCCTCCGCCATGGCATGTGTCTACTTATTGGTGATCCTGCAGGGGAGTGACATGTGCTACATGCACACCATTGTGGCGATGGCTATCAGGACATGGGTGCATCATGGTGTCTGTCGCTGGTATACATCACATGCATATCCTATTTGACTCTGGGCGTCCCTTTCATCCGGAAACCTGTACTGACTCAGTGGCAAGAGTTGTGATGTGTGCATGTCCACATGCTACACCGTGTCCTCTGCACTGTCCAACTACTGTGTAGTTGGTGCATGTGTCCACACTGGGGTGTTGCAATCCAACAGACACCAGACAGATGGGTGCAAGGCCATGTGGGATGTGAGTGCCATGGTTGGCATCAGACTGACAATTGGCTTCTCCTGTTCAGTTAGGGCACTTTTAGCAATGTACAACTAATGATGCCAGGGCTTGCTCTGTAATGTGCTGTGCTCACAGTGGTGTGTGCGTTTGGTGCAGGTGACTGATGTCTGTCTGTTTCCCCATTGTTTGCAGATACATCCACGGCCACGGAAGGGGACAGCTCCACGGACCAGGAGGAGCCGGAGAGCCAGACTGGGTCAGCAGCCGAGGAGTGGTCGGAGGGACCCAGTGGCACGGAGGGTGAGGGGAGCCACACCGAGGAGTCCTCAGCACCATCCACCTCAGCTGAGGACCAGAGCAACTCGGAGGATGACTCCCTTATGGAGGCGGGTGTCAGCAGCCACCACACCCCAGCTAGTGTTGCTGTCCCCGCCACCACCAGCACCACCACCGCCCTCCCATCGGCTCCCATTCCCCAGGTCCGTGGAGGCTCCCATGTTCGGGAGCGTGTCTCCTTTGGGCCAGGCACCGCACCCCCTGCCCCTGTGTCCCTTGCTGCCCTAAGTGAGGAGTCTGTGTACCTCCTTCGCCAGCTCCATGTAGGGCAGACAGCCATGCTGAGTGTCCTCCATGCGCACACCGCTCTGTTGACTCAGCTGGTGTCGTTCATGGAGGGCATCTCATCGGGCATGTCTGACCTACAGAGGGGCAATAGGTCCATGGACTCCTCGCTGACGGCAGCAGTGTCCCTCCTCAGACAGTCCCTCACCCCTCCTGCCTCTGCTCCATCCACACTCCCCAGCACCTTACCCGTCCCAAGCACACACACATCGGCACAGGCACACACCAGCACACACACATTCAGCACACAGACACACACGCCACAAACAAAACGCACACGCACGCACCGTCAGGGGACTGAAACCAGACTCACAGGGGATGGGGCCCTGGAACACACACACACATCCACGAGCACTGCGCAGTCCTCAGTTGCCTCTCCCTCCAAAACACCCTCCCTTGCCTCACCTGTAACCCCAAAGACCCAGCGGCTCTTCCTCAGTGACCTCGGCCTCTTCCCCTCCGATCCAGCTGATACAGCATTCAGGGGGAAGAGGAAGCCCACCCACACGGAGCAGAGTGCCCCTCGCCCCCGGACACCCTCCCCCAGGCGCAGACAGACTGAGGCCCCCACCCGCAAGTCCCCCGGAGTCGTAAGAGCAAGACCCCGCCGCCGCCCTGCAGCTCAGGCACCAGGTCTCCTTCCTCCATCCCTCAGGCCCCCACTCCACAGGTGCCCCCACCACACCCTGCCCCAGGTTCCCCCACCCACCGAGATACCATCCCCAAGAGGATCCGGCCTTCTCCCCCCGCCACTTGCTCTCCCGGCACCACACCCCGCTGCGCTTGTCTGTGCCACTGATGTGGTGAGGGTGTCCTCCCCCTCTGTCCAGCCCACCTTGCCTGTTACCCATTCTCCTCCCTGGTGGTAGGCACTGCAGTGGAGTCCACTTCCACCCTGTCTGACTTGGGCACTGCAGTGGCGGACCTGTCCACTCCATCTGCAGGGTCCACTGCAGTCGTGCCAGCACCCACAACATCTGAGTCATGCCCCCAGTTGTGCCGGCACACACCATGTCAGACACCTCCACTGCAGTTGTCAGTGGCTCTCCAGCACCCACCACCCCTTCCCTGCTTTCTCCTGGTGAGCCCTGATCCTGTCCCTGCGGTGCCTGGCCTGCCCCCCGGTTGCCCCTCCTAGTGGATTGTCCCTGGTTTTGTGCAGGCATGCGTAGGGTGACATCTGCCACTGTCACCCAGTTTGGACTTTGACAATGGACTGGCCATTGGCCTTTGTGTTTTTTCTGGACTTTGTTTTCATTCCACACATTTGCTGAATAAAGCAACTTTCTGTTCTCTAGTGCTTATGCTTCTGATGTACATGTTGTTGATGATGCTAACCATGCCCTTGCTGCAGTGATGGTGATATTTGGTCTCATGATAATGAAGTGTTACTGTGCAGGAACCCATGTGGTCCAGGGGAATGTGTCCTATCCTGTGGTGTATCCATGTCATCCATAGCAGCATCTGAGGGTGTCATGTGTTCAGTATTTGGCAATGGGATTTCCTACTTAGATTAGCTATTTCACATCTGTGGCTTCCACCCCTGCACATCTGTTGTGTCTGCCATTGTTCAATTTGTCTACTTCCCTGACCGTGTGGCCATC
Source organism: Calotriton arnoldi (assembly GCA_963921515.1). Taxonomy (NCBI): domain Eukaryota; kingdom Metazoa; phylum Chordata; class Amphibia; order Caudata; family Salamandridae; genus Calotriton; species Calotriton arnoldi. The sequence continues at coordinate 3,050,304 of CAWUFW010000839.1, forward strand.
TCCACTGGACATGCAGGTTTGGGCATCAATGGGGAAGGACTCATCCGTGTAGTCAGTGCAACATTGCTATACAAGTGTGTTGGATCTGTGCTGATGATTCCGTTGGCACTTCCATGACCAGGCTGATGTGACGGGAGCCCTCATTTGGTGCTAATTGTTGATTGTGTGACCAAGTGCTCAGCTGACATGATGGGGCCCTACTGAGGCAACATATGGCACAGCTTTCCTCACACAGGAGTGGAGTCCCCTCATGGCAGTGTGTACTCCTGTGACATTGCCTGCGCCCAAGGTGTGTGTTGTATGTGCATGTCTGTGTGTTCACTTCCGTTTAGCTGTGCATGCTGTGATCCCTAGTGTTGTACCTGTTTGTGATGCTTGCTGAGTTGACCTATGTTCCCCCAAAGTCTTCTCCCTGGGTTCTCTGTGATGTGGGTGCATGGCACATTACTGGTCATCAGGGTGTCACCCATAGGTGTGTTTGCTGTCAGGGCTGAGTTTGTGTGCAGATGCAGATGGGTCACAGTCAGGTTTCCCCTTGGCACTTGTTGTTTGCCCCTGTCATGTGATTTCCAGTTTGTGTTATCTTTCAGTGATTGTGACATGTTGTGTGTGTGACTGCTGGCACTCCTCAGGGTCCGGGCTGCAATGTTGGTTGTTGTCTATGTGTGTTCTTTGTGGGTGACCTTGGCTTCTTCATTGGTGTGTGACTGTGGCTGGGATCCCATTGGTTGGTGTGGTATTGCCGTCATGTCCATGTACAGCGTAGTGTGCAGTGTGTCAGACATTCAGGAGTCTAGTTGAGTGGCCATGTGTGATGTGTTTCTGCACCTTGGTTCCCACCCACCACCCTGGAATAGTCATGGGTGCATGTGCAATGTCACCAGTGCATGTGTGCTTCACAGCTGCACATTGTTGGAGGTCGAGGGGTGTGGTGTTGAGTGTGTGCAGATGAGAATTGTTGCCCGGCTAGGCCCCTGCCTCCATGTTGGCCTTGGCTTACTGGCCATGCTGATTGATTTGTGCTTGTGTAGGTGTGATGGTAGTTTGTTGCTCAGGACACATGACTGTGGTTCACAGTGTGAACGACATTTAGCTTTGTCATCACAGTGGGATTGTAATGCAGCCCAGGGTCACCACATTGTGGGGGCCCTGGGGGTAGTGCTGTGGTGTGTCTGTGTCTTGCTGTGTCAGTTGCTGTTCCTACGTGCCTGTGTGACATGTGTGATTTGTGCTCCCTCTCATCTGACAATGCCTGCTTGCCCACATAGGGGATTTGGATCCATGAGTTACCTTTGTGTGGCACTGTATGCACATCTGTATGATTGGTATTCAGGTCTCCTCATGTGTTGTGTGTTTGCCTGGGGACACTGGCACCCCTCCTCACCTGTTGTGTATGATGTGCAGTGTGGGTCTGCCTGTTTGTGTTTGTGCATCTGCACCACTGCATTGGCATATCTTGGGTGTGCCATTGGCTGTATGTAGTTTGGTGGGTTTCCCCTGCTGTCCCTGGGACTCCTAGGTCATCGGTCAGCACAATGATCATGGTTTGTGTGTCCCATTGCTGCCATGGTATGGTATCTGTTCACCTCACATCTGCAGTCTCCACAGGGTATCTGCATTTGTGTGCCCATTGGTGCAAATATGGGGGTCTGCATTCTGATGGTCACTTCTGCCATTGTGTCATTGATGAATGTTGACAGTGTCAGCCCCCATGGGTGTTGTTTGTCTGCACATGGCCAAAGGTATGTATTATTTGCACTGCAGTATTTGGCTCACCCAATTTATGTTGCCATGGGACACATACACTACTTTGCCACTGATGTGTTTTTTGTTCTGTGACCAGGAATCATCCATGCAGTTTGGCAGTTGCAGCTCTTTCTTTGTCAACACTTACCTTTTGGTCACTGTGGTGATGGGGCGTTAGACCCCATTGCCACAATGTTCAGAATGTGCTTCAGCTATGGACCCCACACTTACCTTTTGGTCACTGTGATGATGGGGGTTTAGACCCCATTGCCACAATGTTCAAGAGGTGCTTCAGCTATGGACCCCACACTTACCTTTTGGTCACTGTGATGATGGGGGTTTGGACCCCATTGCCACAATGTTCAAAATGTGCTTCAGCTATTGACCCCACACTTACATTTTGGTCACTGTGATGATGGGGGTTTGGACCCCATTGCCACAATGGTCATGGCCTGCTTGCATTGTGGGGGCCACACACATATATGTGTGGCACATGTGCTAGGGGGTCACATTGTATGTTCAAAGTCATGTTCAGTGTTGTAGGCATTTGACACAGTCTACACACGCTTGTCATGGTGTTGGGGGGATGTCTTTTTCTTGCATTCCCTAGGTTGTGGTGTGCTGGTTGTGTCATGCATTGTCCATCCTATGAGTGGGGGTGGTAGTGGTGGTAGGCATCCAGCCCCCCTGGGTGAGGGTGGTAGTAGTGGTAGGCATCCAGCCCCCCTGGGTGAGGGTGGTAGTAGTGGTAGGCATCCAGCCCCCCTGGGTGAGGGTGGTAGTAGTGGTGAGGCATCCAGCCCCCTGGCTGAGGGTGGTAGTAGTGGTAGGCATCCAGCCCCCTGGGTGAGGGTGGTAGTAGTGGTAGGCATCCAGCCCCCTGGGTGAGGGTGGTAGTAGTGGTAGGCATCCAGCCCCCTGGTTGAGGGTGGTAGTAGTGGTAGGCATCCAGCCCCCCTGGGTGAGGGTGGTAGTAGTGGTAGGCATCCAGCCCCCTGGGTGAGGGTGGTAGTAGTGGTAGGCATCCAGCCCCCTGGTTGAGGGTGGTAGTAGTGGTAGGCATCCAGCCCCTCCTGGCTAAGGGTGGTGGTAGGCATCCAGCCCCCTGGCTAAGGGTGGTAGTAGTGGTAGGCATCCAGCCCCCTGGGTGAGGGTGGTAGTAGTGGTAGGCATCCAGCCCCCTGGCTAAGGGTGGTAGTAGTGGTAGGCATCCAGCCCCCTGGGTGAGGGTGGTAGTAGTGGTAGAGCATCCAGCCCCACCTGGGTGAGGGTGGTAGTAGTGGTAGGCATCCAGCCCCCCTGGGTGAGGGTGGTAGTAGTGGTAGGCATCCAGCCCCCTGGGTGAGGGTGGTAGTAGTGGTAGGCATCCAGCCCCCTGGTTGAGGGTGGTAGTAGTGGTAGGCATCCAGCCCCCTGGCTAAGGGTGGTGGTAGGCATCCAGCCCCCTGGCTAATGGTGGTGGTAGGCATCCAGCCCCCTGGCTAAGGGTGGTAGTAGTGGTAGGCATCAGGCCCCCTGGGTGAGGGTGGTAGTAGTGGTAGGCATCCAGCCCCCCTGGCTAAGGGTGGTAGTAGTGGTAGGCATCCAGCCCCCCTGGGTGAGGGTGGTAGTAGTGGTGGGCATCCAGCCCCCCTGGCTAAGGGTGGTAGTAGTGGTAGGCATCCAGCCCCCATGGGTGAGGGTGGTAGTAGTGGTAGGCATCCAGCCCCCTGGCTAAGTGTGGTAGTAGTGGTAGGCATCCAGACCCCCTGGGTGAGGGTGGTAGTAGTGGTAGGCATCCAGCCCCCTGGCTAAGGGTGGTAGTAGTGGTAGGCATCCAGCCCCCCTGGGTAGGGGTGGTGGTGCGCATTCAGGCCCCTGTGTGCATATGTGGCATTGGTGATGGGCATCCCGCCCCTATGGTGCTGCTGTTGCTGGTGTATGTATATTCTGCATCCCTCTGTGTGTGTGTGATGTGTCGTGTACGTGTTGTATGTGTTTTGTGGTTGGTGTCTGACTTACCTTCTGCGCCGTACGCGTCCGTGCCTGTTCCGGTAGTAAATGTAGAATATTGGTATGATCGGGACGAAGGGATTCATGGGTTGGTTCGTGTCGTTCGTCCTTCTCATTGCTTCGCGTCGTCCTCGTCGCTTCGCGTCGTCCTCGTCACTGGCGTGTTCGTCTCGTAGCCGTGTATTGTGTTGTGGCGCGAATCGGAGCTTATGTGCGCCTCTCCCGGATGCCTTGACGTGCCGTGCGTAGCGACGGGTTCGGCGCGTACGGGAAGCGCATCGTACTTGGTCGGCCGGACAGAGCTGCATTTTCCCTTCCGTGCGACTCGATTCGGCGTTTCCGGATTCGCCTCGGTCGGAGTACAGGACCTGGATTGGGTGAGTACGGCTCGGCCGGATTCTGTGCTGTTGTGCGCATCGTACTTACTCGTTCGGTCTGCTGTACGGATCGGTCGGGAAACAGGCATTCGCATGGCTTTTTTCCCGACCGAATGGTATTGGGTGCGCCTCCGACCGAGATCGGAATCGGCCCCTTAGTCTTTTGTTGGTTTTTATGAACATGTGATGTCAGAAAAAAAGAGTTTAAATGTGGAAATGTAATGGTGCTCGATGTGTGAGCAAGGCAGGGGATCCTGCCGAAACGCGTAGCAGTCTTTCATATGGAATAAAATATTTGGAACCTTACCTTCGTTTTGCAGTGTCGTCTTTCTGGTGGAGCAAGAAGTAACCGGAAGTGGTGAAGGATATATATATATACATATATATATATTGTTATACATATTGTAGAAGGCAGTTGATGGCATTTGAAGAAGGCAAAATGCCGAAACGCGTCATGCCATGATAATTGCTGCAAACAAAGATATTGAAAGGCCCTGTGAGTGCTCCGTATTTCCGTGTTCAAATTTGTTGTTGTACGCAAGTTCCCACCTCGTGAATGGAGGAACCCGTCCTGAATGCAGTGGTAGTGGGGAACCTGTGGAAACGAAGAGTTATACACACCACTAGCACTGCCGCTGACTGAATTTTTCCGTTGACCAGGAACGTGGTCACAAGTTGAGGAGGTTGGATCCACATGACCGACACCTACGGTTATTTTCCAGTATTGCCATACAGCGGCTGAGGCAAGGGGCTAAAAAAGTGCATCGTGACCTGGCCTACCCCTTTTCGAGGTACATTAACAACTAAGTTAAACATGTCAGAGTGGAATGCAAAGAATTACACCAAGAGCCTGCCTTACCAAACTGACATCATTACTCGTGTACAAGTCAGCCCATCGGGGTAGAAGTTCGAGGGGGCATTGTAGCCCATATTTAGACTAATTAGATCGTGGAAAGAGTTACAGTGTCGGAAAGGTGATGGAATGGCAAAAAAAACATTTTAAGAACTAGCCCTCTCATTGGCCAAGAGTCCACCAATGAGGTAAGGAGATATGGTATTTCAACCAATCAGTTGTTATGCACATTGTAGAAGGCAGTTGATGGCATTTGAAGACGGCAAAATGCCGAAATGCGTCATGCCGTGATAATTGCTGCAAATGAAGATATTGAAAGGCCCCTGAGTGCTCCATATTTCTTGTCCAAATATATATATATATATATATATATATATATATATATATATATATATATATATATATATATCTGAAAAAACCACAGGTTTCAGGGACGTTATAGTTAGTTGCACATTTCACTCGTACAAAACCAGAGAAATTCGGCCGTTATAGTTAGTTCAGCTAACTATAACTCGCGCCCCCGTAATGCACTGCTGATGACGTCATATATTACATCATTCATGACATGGTCAGTGACATCACTGATGACATCACTGATGACATCTCAAATGACATCACTGATGACATCATCCAGTGATTGTGTGTTTCTGTAAAGTTTAAATATGTTTTATATATATATGCCAAGGTGTATTAAAGAATGAGTGGGTGTATAAGTGTCTGAATGGATGATTTTGTAGGTGCGTGACTGACTGTATAAGTGAGTAATTAAATGTGTCTTACTGAATGCATGCGTTAGTGACTGATACAGACATTCACACAGTTTAGTTTGTCAGTTGGTGTGTAAGCGGTTGCATGGGTTGGTGAGTAGCTAAATGAGTGTCTATATGGGTTATTTATTGGTTGTCTGAGTATCTGTATGGGTGCCTGAGTGTCTGTGTGGGTGTGTGGGGGGTGTGTGACTTTGTGCATAGATGTGTGAGTGGGTGATTCACTGGGTGTATGGGTTCAAGAGTGCATCTGTGAAGGGCTGTATGGGTGGGTAAGTGTATGTATGGGTGTGTTGGTGAGTGTTTAGATGTCTCAGTGGTACATGTGTGAGTAATTATATATGTGAAAGGCAGTATATGTGAGTGTTGGAGTATATAAATGACTATATGTGAGAGTGAGTGATTGTGAGAGTGGGTGTATGGATGAGTGTGTGCTTGTATTAGTTATTGTATAAGAGTGTAAATATGTGTTGGTATATGTTTGAATAAGTGAGGTGGTGTGTGTATAACTGTATATGTGAGTAAATGGGAGTGTGATTGATTCTTTGCATGACTGACTAGGTGTGTGAGTAGCTCTATGGATGAGTGGCGGTGTGTGAGTGTCTGTATAGGTATGTGAGTGCATATGATAGTGCCGTATTGATGGGTGACTGCATGTATGAGTGACTGTATGAGTGAATGAGTGGATGTGTGTGTAGACCTAGGAATCAGTGAATGGGTATGTAGTAACTGGTATTGGTGTGTCTATGGTTTCGAAAATGGTAGTCTGTATTTTAGAGTGGGTGTATCAAAGGTTATATTAGGGTATGAGGAGGTGCATCAGATTATCACGTGGATGATGTCATCAGTGATGTCATCAGTGATGTCATTTGAGATGTCATCAGTGATGTCATCAGTGATGTCACTGACCATGTCATGAATGATGTAATATGTGACATCATCAGCAGTGCATTACGGGGGCGTGAGTTATAGTTAGCTGAACTAACTATAACGGCCGAATTTCTCTGGTTTTGTACGAGTGAAATGTCCAACTAACTATATCGTCCCTGAAACCTGTGGTTTTTTCAGTGAATTTTTAAGGTTTTTTAAATGCTAATTTCTAACTATAACGTCCCTGAAACATGTGGTTTTTTCAGTGAATTTCAAAGGTTTTTTAAATGCTAATTTCTAACTATGCCTACAGAGGTAGGACATGTGCAGAAAGAGGAAGAAAGGCGCAGAAAGAAGCAAGAGAAATGCACAAAGAGGTAACAGAGGAGCAGAAAGAGGCCTTGTTGCAAAGTCATCCTGTGCCCCCAACTTTTTGCTGACGGGTATTGGTGGTAACTGACTCTGACTAACCAGGCCAAGAGCCAGTGATATGCTTAAAATCACTTAGAATACAGTGAAAACACCTACATACACTAGGGAACACTATGCGTTGGAGTACCCCTGTGATTGGCATGACCTCCTCTGTAAGGCCCTAGTACATAATAGAGCAGGGGGATTGAAACTACCTCTAAGTCAGAGGTGCGGAATTGTGCTTCTTTAAGTAGTAGTCAGGACACAAGAGGATCTCATCGCCCCACCAGCAGTGCACCAAGAGGCTCGTTTGCAGAGTGGTGTAAAAAGGGGCGTGGCCTCGGACCACCTCTCTGCAAACCAGCTATGTGGCACTTACTGGAGGTACCTGGTGGGCTAGTTGGCCCCAGGGACCCTCATTATTCATGGGGACTTAAACTCCCAACTTACAACGCGCCAGGGGGTGCGTTTGAACAGTGGTGCAGGGAGGGGGCGGGGCCTCCAGCGTGATGCCGGCTTTTTTTTAAATTTATTTTTTAGAAGGGGGGCTGTGTGGACCCCCTTCTTTTCCTATTTTTGGGGTCCTGGGGACCCCATACCCCAGGGCCTGACCCCTTTTAAAAAATAAATAAATAAATAAAATGGGAAGGGGGCCGCGCGGCCCCCCTCCTGAGGCCAATTTCGGCCCCGGGGACCCCATCCCCCGGGGCATGGCCTTCTTTTTTACATTTATTCATTGGGAAGTGGGGCCACATGGCCCCCCTTCCCTAGGCCACTATTGGCCCTGGGGACCCCATCCCCCGGGGCCGGCCTGTGTTTTTGAATTTTTTTTATTTATTCACGGGAGGGGGGCCACGTGGCCCCCCTCCCGGGCCACTTTTGGCCCCGGGGACCCCATCCCTTGGGGCCTGGCCTCACTGGTGGGGACTGTGGGGGGAGCCCCAATGCCCCCACGGTCCCGCCGGCTCCCCACCTCCTGCGGGAGCCGGCATTGCTTTTGAGCAAGGGGAGATGCTGACATGCAGCTCCCCTTGTTCAAAAGCAATCTGCTTTGCTTCATTGAAGCGAGAGCAGGTTTTCCTGCTCTCGCTTCAATGAAGCAAAGCAGAGTTTGCTTTGGCAGGGCGGGAGCCGTGCTCCCGCCCTGTCATAGCAAACGGTAATGTCCCGGGGGTGGGCACCCCAGGACATTGCAGGAGCCGGCCCTGGGGGGTGGCGGTCCACAGGGCCATCAAGGGCTCCTGGAGGGGGGCTGCGCGACCCCCCTCCCAACGTTTCTAAAGCCCCAGGGAGGCTTGGGGGGGCCTGCGATGCCCCCTGCAAATAACTTACAAAAGCCCCGGGGAGGTGGTGGTCCCCGGGGCTTGAGGGGATCCGTGAGGCCCCCCACACCTATTTATTTAATAATTTTGTAGCCCTGGGGAGGTGGTGGTCCCCGGGGCAGCGGGGGGCCACGTGCCCCCAACGCCTATGTAAATGAAGCCCCGGGGAGGTGGCGGTCCCCGGGGCTGTGGGGGGGACGTGTCCCCCCGCATATAAGTAGTATAGCCCCGGGGAGGTGGCGGTCCCTGGGGCTGCAGGGGCCCCCGCGGGCCCCCGCTATATAATTTGTCATTGCCCCCGGCACCTGGCCCACCCGGGGGCTTACAGATAACGAAGCACGGGAGCCAGCGCTTCGTTTCTTTTTCTCGGCAGGGTTCGCGCACCCAGCACGAATTCTGTTGATTTTTTAAAAAAATGCTTTTTTTGGGCCTGTGGGTCCCTGTGGGACCCCTTGAGCAGGCCTAGGGGGTCAGGGTGTTTCTACCCTGCCCCCTTTTCGTGTTTTTTATCCTTTTTTCACTCTTTTTCTTGTGACTCGGTTACCATGTCACAAGATGGCTGCCAACACTTCCTGATGTGGAGTGTTGGCAGCCAATCAGAGTGAAGCTCGTGCCCGGGAGGAGTCGCGACTCCTCCTCGGTGCTCAGATATCGAAAGTTTTATTTTTTAAATTGCTCAGCAACTACTGAACGGATTTACACCATTTTAAAAAAAGGGCTCTTTCTGAACCAAGACCTACCTTTTTGCCAAATGTGGTGTAATTCCGTTCAGCAGTTCGGGCTGTAGCTTTGTCTAAAGTTCCTATGGAAATTAACATGGGGAAAACGCGTTTTGGGACCCCCCTTTTTTCTCGGCCCCCGCTTGACGAATCACCCCAAAACTTTTAAGACAGGAGCTGACCGGAGCGCCCCGATAGTTTTGAAAATTTCGCGAAGATTCAAGAACCGGCGTCAAAGATATTGGCAAAAGAAAAAATGCTTTTTGAATAGAAACGAGGTCCTAACTATAACTACCTACTTGAGCAGGCTACACAACTAATACCTCAATTCACAACAAAGGTTAGAGCTTGCCAATCACATTTCTCAAAAGCTTCACTGAGAACGGGTTAAATGGGTTGCTACCGTGCTCCACGAAACCTCCTTGTGGTTTCTACTTTTGTTTTTGTTCCAGGTTTTACCAGGAAGAAGACAGCAGGGGAAAGTCGCTGAATATCCTGAGAACTCTACATGCTCCTGTGCTGCATAGCCTCTCCAGTCCTCATCTTTTCAAGAAAACAAGACAACCAAAATGCTTGAGCAGAGAACAGTTTCTGTATGTCAATGAATATTCATTTATACATCCTCTCTTTGTTTCTCAGCTTTGTGCTGGGAAAATGTTCCCACACATATAGACAAAAACACATGGATCCCCCTTGGTTCTATAAAATCTACAAAACTAAATTCAACACACAGCTGTGCGAACTGTGCACAGTAACAAAAATACACATACATACAAAAAGTATAATATATATATTAAAATAAACATCAATCCAGACGCATTTATAAATAATAATTTCAAAAGCATATGAAATATCATGTACAAAACATCATACTAATTTTAGATTTTATGATTTTCAAACGAAGTTGAAGAGCAGGTTCAGGCTTGCTGGATTTCTTGGCTAGTAAAGCACGGGAACAATTGCAGACAATCCTGTGAATGATAATTAAATATTTATTTATTTTTCTTATTGCAAATAACTTTTTTTTTAAATTTATTTATTTATTTTTGCAATTTTAAAAGAACATATACAATCGATTAAGCTGTAGCAATTGATTGGACACATACAGTTCTTACAATTGAGATGGCAGGATACAACGACCAGAATGAAAATTGAATATTTAAAGGGAATCTTCTGCATTATAGGTAACCATTAGGGATGTACCAAAGCTGAATATATATACTCCCTAATGGAAACGCCGGCAAAAGTGTGTGCAGCAGTGCTTTGCACTAACTGTAGTCTTCTGATGGATTTCTTCGGTAAGCAGAAGGCACATTCAAAAAACCATGATTGGAACAAGGTGGTAATCATTAGCTTACGCAAGCTTGCTGGAATGAAAGACAAGATTTTCTTAAGAGGTTTCAATTGCAAAAAGCAGGAACTGACACCCTTATTAATCTGTGGCACTAAGGTGCAATTTAGATCAATTAATTCTCCCAGATTTTTACAACTACAACCACTATTGGAGTCAACAGCAACGGGCCAAAGAGAAGGTTGCCAATTTGCTAGATTTTGTTTGTCACCAATATCTCTGTGTTGCTTGGATTCAATATGAAGAAATTACAGACCATTCACTGTCTTACCAAAAGAAGCATTTTCAAAAAAAGATAAAAATGATTCATGTCAGGCTGGAGTCTAAAAAGCATTTGGTGTCACCAAGATACATATTTTGGGGTTCATATAGTGACCTACGCTGACGACACTCAATTTGTCGTAGCAATTCCTCTCTCGGCCTTCGTCCCTGTTTAGAAGAGGTAGCCAAGTGGATGAACCATTCATATTTGAAATTGAATGGAGAAAAGACAGAGATGCTGCTCCTAGGGGAATTCCTCCCTTTTCAAAGCAGAAGTAATGTGGCCAGTCTGTCTGGGATCCGTTCCTGCTCCCAAGACCCAGATGAAAAGTCTAGGCATCTGGCTTGATCAAGATCTTAGCTTCAAGGTTCAGGCGCGGAATGTTGCGGCTTCCTGCTACGTCATCCTAAGGATGCTTTGCAAAGTGCTCCCACTTCTTCCCTTCCAGGCAAGAATGCTTATGGTCCAGGCGCTCATTCTTTCCTGCCTGGACTTCGGGAATGCTCTTTATTTAGGAGCCCCTCGGGCAACCATCTCAAAACTCCAGACGGTGCAAAACTGCACAGCAAGGATACTTCTTGGGACCCCGAACCGTCAATCTGCAAAACCAGCCCTGAAATCTCTTCACTGGCTCCCCATTCAGGAGAGAGTTAACTTTAAGGCCATGTGTATCGTCCACAAGATGCTAGCTGGGAAGGGACCGTCCATCAACTGTTTTATTGCCCGGCCTTACCTTGCAAATAGACGTCTGCGTTCAGACGACCTGCATCTTGCCGTTGTTCCCAGGATCAATAAGGCTAGAAGTGGTGGCCGCCTATTTTCCTATAATGCCGCCAGGCTGTGGAATACTCTTCCTCTTCGCTTACGAAAGGAGTCCAATTATTTGGCCTTTCGGAAATTGCTAAAAACTTGGCTCTTCCCTTAGTATTGCTGTGGTGTCTACTGTTGACCGCTATTAGCGCTGGCATGCCCCTGGGTAGCTACGCGCTTAATAAATGCTTTTTTCATTTCATTTCATTTCATTTCACATATAAAAATTGGCCCCCATGCCCATCAAAGCAGAAGCAAATGGAGGCACATAAATGATAAACATCAGTGGGGACAAACTCGAACCCTGCGGTTCCACCTATTTCACTGGGAAGGAGGCTGTTGTTTTTGTACCGAAAGAGACAATTTGCTGTCATACTTGGAGAATCGATTCAAGCGATTTAATAGCTTTTAACCCCGTCCAGTAGGATTGTATGTTCAATGATGTCAAAGGTCACAGAGAGGTCAATCAGAACAAGTACACAAGTCTCTCTGCAGGCCGATATCATGGGAAAATCTTCCAAGATTGAGATAAAAACTGACTCAGTACTATGGCCACACCTAAAGCAAGCTTGAAGTGAACAAAGGAGTTTTTTTGCTTTCTTCAAACAAGATGCGTTGCTGAAAAGCCAAGTTTTCTATTACTTTTGCCAAAATAGGTAGTAAAAAAATAGAACGATAGTTAATTGCATTGTCAGGAGGTACAGTGAATATTTTCGCCCAAGGTTTTACAATAGCTGTTTTCCACAGACCAAGAACTCATCTTTGCATCAAAATAGACTGACTGAAGAGAGAAGCTAGGCCAGGCAAGAGAAAAAGGGCTAGCTTCTTCATGAATTTAGCTGGACAGGCGTCATTAAGGGACCCTGAAGCTCTGTTGGAAGAGATGAAGATTCAGTTTCCTGTTCAGAGACAGGATGAAAGACAAATGATGCCTTGGTATTGCATACTGATTTAGCGGGAGAAGAAAGTGATATCAAAGTATATGTAGTTGCTTCTTCAATTATGTTTTTTCCTAACATTATTGATTTTTTAAATGAAATGCATTGCCAATTTGTCACACATAATTTGAGACAAATCTATGGGGGAATGTTAGGCCCAGGCTGTGTAAGTTTGTTGATAACAGAGAACAGTTCTGTAGAAAGATTCGGTGCATGAAAAGGTTAGCAGTGCAATAACTGCTTTTGGTAGATCAAATACTCAACTGATAATCAGCCAACATCAAATGATTGGTGCCAGAGTTCTGTCTGTTCCCCCTTTGTCCTTGTGAGAAGGACATGCGCAGGCTTGTAAGTTAATCACCCATTGCAGATTTCTCCCCTACCTCCTTCCTCTATATGGAATAGGCGAAACCCACTCATATGCACCTACTATCCTAGAGTGGCTATGAGTTACCAATAGGCCAGCAGTGCAATTACTTTGCCCCAGCCTGAATCGTATAAGGACTGTCTCAAGGAAGTATGGCAAGAACTGAAAGCACGATGAAGCTCAAATATGACCAGATGAATATTTGATTTGGACACAAGACCTTTTCAAACATACGAAAAGCCACGTTAATCATTTGTCTGTATTGAGTGAATCCAGAAGTGTTACATCACGCAGTCTTCACCCAAAGTATTTAACATAAAATATTTTTACTAATTTGTTATAACATTTTTAAAAACACTTTTAATCATCCGCATACTTCACCTTAGTGCGATCTTCACTCTAATTGTGGAGGCTCGGTATAGTACGTATAGGGAAAGTAAACAAGTTTTTTAAGTAAAGAAAAAATAATAAACATATTTCTAGCTTAAATTTTGATTTAAATAAAGTGTATATGTTTATTTTCAATGCAAAACAAAATACAAAAATGCTACTGCACTATTAACTTAATTTTGAATTAAATCTTTAATTAATTTGAATATATTAAATTAAATTTAAAATATATTTTCAGAAGTTTAAAGTGAAAAATTAATTCCCAACTTGGAGTAAAATAATAATTTTTTTTTAACATGGATTAATAATTATTGAAAAACGTGGACTGAATTAATTAAAAGTAATTTAATTATATTCAGAAAGAGTGATAAAAATGTTTTCAATTAAATAATATATATGTTTTATTTTTAGATTGTTTATCATTAAATTATATTTATTTATATTTTAAACTTTTTAAATAATTTAATTAAATTATTTAATTTAGCATTATTTCCTATGATTTTATTTTAAGTCTCTACTGCCATTATTTTCTATGGGAGAGTGTTGCAATACCATTGGCTGGCCATGTATGGTGCTGGAATTACTCCAGCTATGAGCTGGAGTAATTTACCATTGTTTTGGGTCCCTTTTCGGCTGTAATAACTTTAGAAGTGAAATTGGTGAAGAGCAATGTGTCTGCTCTTTTGTGGGTGGGTATATGTCCCGCACTAAACCCCTCCCCAATCCTCCTTATAGAAAGATAGGAGAGGGGTAGGTGGAGATTTACACTTATAGGTTTGTGAACAGGATTTTGCAGCAATTTAGGAGTACTATTGTAGTACTACTAAACGTATTACAAAATGCAGTTTGTCAATACACCCCTTACACTATGCAGTTCAAAATAAAAAGTTTGTGTTGTTTAAGTTGTTCAGAACCAATTTCCTCAAACACTCCCATCCCAGTTCAGACTAGTTCAAGAATCTAGCCTTTACCTCTTGCAAGTGGCCACAATTGGGAACTGATCCATTCAACCTTTAACGCAAGAAAGTGAAATTAATTTCTAATGACAAGTCAATTTACTGGTTTATGGAATGTGGGAGAACTACTGTTGTTAGCTCATCCTTGATTTTAAGAACAAAATTATTTGAGCAATTTCAGACCAATTGATTTTTCAAGCCATTTGTGAAATGTAGTAATATTGAATAACATGTCCAAAGACCTTTCTTGAAAATATAATAGTTCTTCTGTAGCACAGACCTGGTCTGGTCTCAAACTATGCCTTCAAGTTTTGTAAGAACACTAGTTAATTATCCAGCATAGTGTCGTACGGCTTGTACCTCCTTCGGTAAAACTGTGTGTGGTATCCTGTATATTGGTAGTGACCTCATATGTTGGAATGCCCAGTTGGTTGCTAGGATGTGTTTGTGCAACTGAGGATTCCATATGAAGTTGGCTGTTGAAGGTGGCAGTTGCTGGCTGGGGTCTCTGAATCATGTATCCTATTAAAGAAGACTAATTTATCCTAACAAGTCTCTGCAGATTTCTTCTGAAGGGGATCTTAACATTGGCGATGAGGATGGGATTTGTGGTGTGCTTACAGCAAGGTGCTTCCTGAACTGAAGGATCTTTTATTGCAGATACCTTTGAGACCTCAGCGCTATGGTTAAACATCGATGCAAGCAAAATCAGGTCAGCGAAAAGGAGTTTGTGAAAAACCCTGATTTTGTAAGCTTACCTACTGGCAATGAGGTTATTTTGTATTTATTTGACTTTATTGGCATTTGAAGCTTGCACGCGAACTCCCAATGGGCATCTGTTGTTTGGCATGACGTTTCATGCAACCTCATTACTTGGCAACTGCAGTAATTAAAACGCGTATTGAAGGTGCCTCACTCGAGGGGTGGTGCGTGCTCCTATGTGGATCCCTGGCAACTACAATGAACAAAGGTGAAGGTGCCTCACGCTCCATGTGGTGAGTGTTCTTATGTGGTTACCTGCCAACTGGAATAAACAAAGATGTTCTGCATGTTGTGACACAGCGGGTTGCCTGGTAGGTCATCACATACCACGAGGTTCCGTGGCAATTGCAAATAAACAAAGGCGAAGGCGTCTTGCGCTCCTTGTGGTGAGCATTCTTACGTTGTTGCCTGACAAGTGGATTAAAGAAAGGCGACCACGTTGTGACACAGCGGGCTGCCTGCCAGAATATTATGGCTTTGCATGACATAGCGATATGTGTGCCCATGTTGACATCAGCGCATCTTCAAGAAGCTTCTACATCTGTGTCATGAAGTGCAGAGAACACACCAGGCTGCTCATGGAGTGCAGAAAAAGTGTTACTCATCATGGAAGCTTTTCTCAGTGCTGGTGCTCAGGGAGTGCACGCTTGAAGAAATTAAGCTTCTCTTGGGACCCTTTTGCTTCCTAGCAACTTTGGGGAGTTCTGAATTCAGGTTATTAAAGCATCTGTTTTTTAGACTTGGTTCTCAAGGGAAGGTCAGCGCTGCAAGTCTTCACACATTTTGAGGTTCTTTT
The DNA here is from genome assembly GCA_963921515.1 of Calotriton arnoldi. Taxonomy (NCBI): domain Eukaryota; kingdom Metazoa; phylum Chordata; class Amphibia; order Caudata; family Salamandridae; genus Calotriton; species Calotriton arnoldi. The sequence continues at coordinate 3,065,993 of CAWUFW010000839.1, forward strand.
AATCAGCAACAGATCTGTTTCATTTTCTGCCTGAAGCATTTTGTTTGTTGCTAAGAGCCTGGGAAATATTTTGTGCCTTTGGTATTTTGTCTTAAGGGTATGTTTGTGTGTGTTTTCTTACAGGTATCAAATATCACAGGTATTGGGGTTGAATACCGGCGTATGGTGTCTATAGCCTTTGAGATTAAGGGACTTATTACGATGCCGGTTGGACTGTCATCCGCGGTCCTGTCGGAGGCAGTCCGACCACAGCGGTCTCGTCGGAAGCGGTCGGCCTGACTGTCGGATTTCGATGCACACCTCCTGTAATCCGACTGACCGCTAAAAGACTGCCGACTCTGACAGCCTTTCTCTGACAGCCGTGATGGCGGTCAGAGAAGAACAGCATCCATAGGGCAGTACAAGGATTTCCGACTGCTGTCTGAATTACGATGGGGGTTTCTGACAACCCAACCATGGCGGTCTGACCACCTGCCTCGAGTCATCGGAAACAATGGATTTGGGGTGCATACTCACCCAAATCAGCTACTCTCTGACATTCTCCAGCATGGATCCCTTCCTCCAGGTCCCCCTCTACACTGCGGCAGATAAACTCTGAAGACTACGACCCTGTGGGTGCCGGAATGCAGGTAAGTGCGTATGTGGCATGAATCCATATTGACTGGACAGTGCACAGATCGCCACACTCCAACAATAGGGTACATGGTGCATGTCATATCCACACATATGTCATGCATGTGTGTACATATCACGTTTCCTGTGAGTTTGCATGCACTTGCAGCGACATATTCGGGGGTATGTGCACCACCGTAGATGAGACCTCTGTGGTAGCAGCGGATGCATCATAATACGGTGTGGGGAACTTTCCTGGACTAGGCGGTTGGATTCAGATTACGGCCACGGCAGTCAGACAATCGGTCTGACTGGCATCGTAGTAAGGCCCTAAGTGTTTATAGTCTGCAACCCTTTCATAGACGTTGTATTTACAAACTAGGAACATCAACGTGCAAAATGCTACTGGGCCATTTTTTCTACAGTCACTTGGTGATCCTCCAATACAGTGGTAAAAATGGTGCAAGGTTTTTAACTACTATGCTAGAGTATGTGATACTTCCCTTAGTGCTGAACATAGAATGTCTTTATTGATGCACTGTCTTAGGTCTGAAGGTCAGGAAGTATTTGAACATCTCCCTGATTTATCAGATAATGATGCAGCCAATTTAAATGAGTTTGAAGTTTGCTTAAAGAAACTTGACCTGCATTATCTTCCTAAAGTGCGCACGGTGTTAGAACATTATGATTTTGGGAGGAGAATGCAGCATCAAGGTGAATCTGTGGAGCACTACATCACAGAATTACACAGGTTAGCTGCTACCTGCTCCTTTGGTGCCTCTAATGATGAACGTTTGAAGGATCAGTTCATACTGGGGTGTGTATTGGATAAAGCTAGGGTAGTATGTGGCAAAAGGATAATCCGTCTTTACAGGAAGTTCTGACTATAGGCAAGACACACGAGCATTCTAAGGCTTGTGTAGATGTTATTCGCAAAGACACTTCCTTGTCTGATAAAGGCGAAGCTACAACAGTCAAGATTGTACGTGAGAAGTAAGTTTGTGATAAGTCTTCGTTGAATGCAAAAAACTCTAACAATACAAAAACTTTTCTAGGCAAATGTTTTGTTTGTGGTAATTCGGGGCGCATGGCAAATAATAAAGTTTGTCCTGGGTGGAGGATGGTATGCAAGAAATGTGGTCACAAAGGTCACTTCGCTAAGTGTTGTAAATCAACCAAAGATTTGAAAAAGATAAGGTCGATTGTGATGATGATGACGATGTTATTGAAGAGATTAACATTCTACAGGTGAAGAAACTTTCTTAACCAGGCCCATTGGACGTAGTTCTGGTGAATGATAAGCCTGTAAAAAATATGTTTGACTCCGGTGCCAAGGTAACACTAATACCTAAAGAATTCTATGAACAAAACTTAAAAGCAAAGGTAAAATTTTGGAGACCAGACATAAAACCTAAAGGTTATGGTGAGGAACCCATAGAGTTGCTTGGATATTTTCGGGGCACTGTTGACTTTAAAGACTGGGTCATACCGGGAAATCTTTATTTTTCTATAATAGGTGATTCTCTCATCAGTTGGTTTCACCAGTGTGATTTATATGTTTACTTAGATCCCAACGAGAATCCATCAGTGAGAGTCAAAGAGATGCCTCCTGTTAGAACGGTCTCAGGAGGTGAATGTGCGTTGATGAAAGACTTCCCTGAAGTTTTTGCAAACAAGGGGTGTCTTAAAGATTATCTGCACTTAATAAGACTAAGAAAGGATGCACAACCAAAGAAACATTCCTTGGCGAGTAAAGAACAGTATGAAAATTTAACTTGATAAATTGGTCAGGTGTGATGTTATAGAAGAGGTGGAGGCTACATACAGAGTGTCTGGCTCTGGTCATAATGTCTAGTATGGCCAATGGTGAATCCAGACTTTGTGTTGACCTGAGAAAACTCAATAAAGTGGTGGTGGTTGATCACTATCCCCATCGTAACATTAATGAAATGTTGTTCTCTCTCAGTGGAGCCAAAAACTTCTCTTCACTTGATCTAATATTAGCTTATCATCAAATAAGACTACATCCTTCTTCTCAAGAGCAGACAACTTTTATTACACCATTTGGCACTTTTAAATTCTTGAAGATGCCTTTTGGACTAATCTCAGCTGCTTCGGTGTTCCAAAGGGCGATGGAGAGGATATTTGAGGGCATTAACGGTGTCAAAGTCTACCAGGATGACATGCGGTGTATGGGTCACATTTGGATGTACATAACAGCATGTTATGTAAGGTGTTGTTAAAGTTGTAAAATAGTGGTCTCACTTTGAAGTTAGAAAAGTGCAAATTCAATGTGAATGAAATTGAATATCTAGGTCAATTAGTGACTACAGCTCGTATGTTGCCAAAAAAAGGATTGGTAGAAGCAATAAAGAATCTGCGTTCACCAAAGAATAAGGAGGCACTGGTAAAGATTCTTGGTATTGCTGAATTTTATAAGTATGTGCCTCAATTTGCTGAGAAGACCATGGGTATGAGAAGTTTGCTAAAGAGAAGGAAGGAGTTTCTATGGTGTCGGGTGTGTGAGAAAGAGTTTGCAAATGTCATGGCTTGTCTTGAAAACGCATCGAGTTTAGGAAGTTTTAAGCCCAGCGATGACACTTATGTGGTTACTGATGCAAGCTCAAAGGGTCTTGGAGCTTTATTGATGCAGAGATCCAAGGGGCAAGACAGAACCATTTTGTAATATTTTAAGAGGGTTGAGAGGAGCAGAACTCAATTACTCCATAATTGAGAAAGAGGCTTTAGGAGTTCTTTGGACAATAGGGAAGTGGAAAAAGTTTCTATGGGGTTGGGCATTTGTGACTAAGATGGATCACAAACCTCTTAGGGAGGCATTTTCCAAGAAAGGTGTGGATATTGCACCCCATAGGATTCGCCAATGGGTGGTTGCTCTTCAGAGTTTGATTTTGATATGTGCCGGGTGTCACTAATTACTGGCAGATTATTTCTAAAGTTTAGGTGACACCGACACTGGTGAGATGAGGTTTTGGAACAAAATGATTTCTTTGGAGGGGAATAATATGAAGAAAATGTGAATGTTTGTATTAATACTGAAGGATTATACAGGAAGAAGAGTAGAGGAAGACATTTTTGGATGATTCAGTACTGCAGAAAGTCATGAAAATCATTTCTGGTGGTTGGGGTGACAAGAAAAAGTGTGAGGAAGATGTTAGAGGGTTTTGGCAAGTGAAAGATGATTTCAATATTGCAAATGATTTGTTGATGAGAGGAAGTAAAGGTATACCTCCCCACAATTTGAGAGAGAGGTTGGGGGAGAATGCTCATGCCAGTCATTTCAGAATAGCTAAATCTAAGGAAAAGGTTCAGGGAGGATACTGGTGGCTGGCAATGGATGTGATGATTGAAAGGGAAGTGAGGAATTGTATAGAGTCTGTATGCATTGACAAGATATTAAAATGCAGAATGCAGCCCATGGTTTTAGGAGAATGGGCTTTGAGTCCTTGTGCAGACATAGCGTTAGACATTTTGGGTCCAGTGAAAATCAAAAGATGTGACAGATATGTCATTGTATGTATTGATATGTTCTCTCGCTGGCCAGAGATCAAGGGGGTGGACTCAGTGGAGTCTGGTGTGATAATACAATTTTTGGAGGAACTGTTTGAGAGGGCATGTTTTCCTTCAACTCTCCTTACAGATAATGGGGTGCAGTTTACATCATTTGCGGTGGAAGAGTTCTTAAAGGCAAGAGGGATAAAGCATAAAAAGGCAGCACTTTATCATCCTGAAAGTAATATAGGTTTATAAAGGTACTGAGAGAGAGTTTACAACAAGATGTTGTGAGTGAAGTGAATTGGGATTGTGAGCTCAGGAAGAAAGTGTGTGAATATCGTCTAACCCCACACTCATCTATGGGAGTCATGTTGTTTCAACAGTTCAGGGGCAGGGTTCCCAATACTGAGGTGATCCCGGTATGGGTGAATGAGAAAAGAATGATGATGGATGATCAAGTGGGCAATGTAGAAGGGTGGAGAGAGAGAGGGAGACAGAGAGAGAGAGAGAGAGAGAGAGAGAAAGAGAGAGAGAGAGAGAGAGAGAGAGAGAGAGAAAATGGTGAATATGAAAAATGTGTATTATATGTGTGAAGCGGTAAAAAGAATTATAGTGCAGGTTGGTGACTGGGTTAAAATAAAATCTCCAAGATAGGGAAATAAGTTTAGTAACCCTTTGAAAGTTATCAAAATGTTTAAAAATGCTGTGAAGACAAGTGAGCATAAACTATGGAAAATTTTGAGTGGTTAAATATCATACGGTAGAGGGTGAGTCAGAGTCTCAAGCCCTACAGTGAGTGTCTAGGTTCAAGTGGTGCTGCTTTGGGCAATCCTCAACTAAAGGAATGTTCTAGGTTGCGATCACAGCGGGTCAAGAGGACTCCTTTGCTTCTGAAAGACTGAGGGGTCGATTCCGATTCGGGCCGGAAATTTCTCCGACCGAGCCGGACCCGGAGAGATTTCCGACCGAATCGGACCCGTGCAGTCCGACCGAACGAGTACGATGCGGCCGTATGTTATCGGACTCGAGTCGGTCGGACTCCCATTGAAGTCAATGGGAGCCGGTCGCACTAACGCGTACGCGGGCTCCCATTGACTCAATGGGTGCGAGTCGGACAAGGGCGCCCCTACAGCGGGTACGCGGCGAAGCGATTCGCGCCGTACACGCACAGGTAGGGGGACCCATGGGTCCCCCTGTGTGCGACTCGCGCGGCTACGCGTACAGGGGGTCCGACACGGACCCCCAAAGTACGGCTCCGACAGCTCTTTCGAGCCGGAGTGCGCGGCTCGGTCGGACTCGCTCGCGGCGCGCATCGTACTTACCCGGCCGGGAAACGTCTCCATTGCGCGGTGCGAGTCGAGTCCGAGCGAGTCGGTCAGAGTGGTTCGAGCCGGGAGCGAGTCGGTCGGAGCGGTCGGGACGCCCGGACGAGTCGGTCGGCGATTTCGCATCGTACTCGCTCGGCCGGACCCGCGTACGGTTCGGTCGGGAAACAGGGCTCCGAATCGGATCCGGTAAAGCCGAATCCGATTCGGAGCACTACCGGCCGAGATCGGAATCGGCCCCTATGTGTAAAGATCAGACTTAGGTTTATGTATGATGTTGTCTTAAACCCTATTTTGTTTCATTTTGTGTGTATATACAGTTTGTTATTTATATTTTGACTATGTAGAAATGCACTTTCTTATGTTGGTGAATGTTGAGAAGGGAGATGTGTGGTATCCTCTATATTGGTAGTGACCTCATATGTTGGAATGCCCAGTTGGTTGCTAGGATGTGTTTGTGCAACTAAGGATTCTATCTGAAGTTGGCTGTTGAAGGTGGCTGTGGCAGGCTGGGATCTCTGATCTATGTATCCTATTAAAGAAGACTAATTCATCTTATAAGCCTCTGTCGCTTTCTTCTGGAGGGGATCTTAACATTTTGCGTTTGTTGGACAACATAAATGTCATGATTGTGCCAGACTGATTCTGTGCACACCCTCAGGATATGTTGGCCTATAGTCCTGCTAGCTCACAGTGCACCACCCAAACTCCTAACCTTACAGGGTAACAAATGCGTGTCCAACCTCACAATATGACAGGCCGCATCCCCCAAGGAAATCATGGTAACAGACCTAGAACCCTTTTGTTTGGACTCTCATGCATACCCAAAGAAGTACACAAGAAATACTCAGCAAGCCATTTCTATATTTATTGAAGCATGGTGATTCTTATATAAAACACGTGTGCTGTGATTATGAGCAGAATGAAATAGATTAGCGTAAGTAAATTTCAAAACTGATACAACTATTTCACAAAACTACTGTCAAAATGACATTATATACAATTATATTTTTTTTAAAACATTATATTTTACAATATCAAAAACAGGACTAAAAATTATATGCATAACTTTAATATGTATGTCCACAATATTTTTCACATCACAATATCCCTGCAATTATATTTTTGTATCACAATATTTCTTTTCAACATTCTGTCCATCAAACACTCTCATGAACACAACAGAGCATTCAGATTCCCTGGACTTGAGTAATTACACAAAAAATGTAGACCCCGAACTAAAAGTACAAAGAAGGGAAGCCAAGTGGATCCTTAGATTGTACTCAGAATGTAATGGCTTAAACAAGGAGACTGAGATGAACTCTTGGATTTACTTATCCAGGCCTACAAATAATGTCAAATCCTCTCTACACCCTGCCCAAGAAGATCATTTGTATCACTTTCTGGCAAACTCTTCACTCTTCTTCTTGACTTTTCAATGAACCTACACAATGTCATTAAGGTTACCCTATACCGCATGACCTTTAACCCAATGTACACAGTTTTAAACAGTGGTTGCCTTAACAATACCTTGACATATACCTCTTAATCACAACAAACAGATGATCCTGTAAAATGATAAAAAGGTCACACTCCTGTGAGATCTGCTTGTAACACCTCCATAACTTAAAGAATACCATATTACAATGCCTGTATATAATGGATTGCCACATTGAGGCTGGGTGCTCTGCATCATCCTAAAACTTTGCCTACCATGGACTCCATTTTAAGTCATGAAAAGATGATACTTTGTAATGCGTATAGGAAATTACTATGTATAATTTCACAGTAACTCTATGTAATCCTGTAATATTTGTTACCCCACTGTGGGTCCTCCTTTTCTGTGTAAACTTCTATTTAACTATTCAAGTAACTTTTGTATGGTAACTTCTGCCCACCCTCCTAATGACATATGCTCTTGCACCATAGAAATGCACACCGTCTTGACTGATTTATCTCTCCTTATCACATTAAGGACTATCCCAGAACCACAGTCACAACTGACCTACTACATATGGATACAGATGACATATCCTGACAAGGACATTGCACTGCAATCCTTCCTATGTGCAAAATTCTTTTTAGACTTCTGTAGGTAAGCAAAACAAACTACCCGAGGGGCCCTTTGGCCTATGCGATTCGTACTATGTTTTAATATGATGTATTCTCTCCTACCGACCACTTAGCACTGATAGCTTTGTCTTTTCCGGAATTGAGCCATATCTAAGGCACTTAAATACCTTTAAGATACAACAGCACTACCTCTGCTTTGCATACAACATGCAATATAGATTATTTCCTTTCCACAGTAGGACCATACACTTGAGCAACTACTAGTACTTCATTCAAGACAGACCTCAACATATTTACTCACTGAGGTAAATATCCCCCACTTTCATCATCTATCCTTGGCTAAAAATAACTTTCGCCATTTCTCCAAGTACTCAAATATGCATACCAGCAACCTCTTTATAACAGTATATGGTGATCCCCAATCGTCACCCTCCTTCTGAAAAACTGGGCCATTCAATACACTCCTGTACCCCTTCCAAGACTTGATCTATCCATGTAACTCTGGAATTACTAACTAACTTTGCCCGACTCCTTACTAATGCTACGATCCCGTATTGTACCTTCCTAACAGAAACAATGCTAACATTAAAAAATGTGTCACATTGGGGCTGATTACGATGGCTGACGTACTTCTGTCTGTCCGCCATCATTTTGTATCTGGGACCGCCCGCCTAAGATCCCGTATCGCACCTTCCTAACAGAAACAATGCTAACATTAAAAAATGTGTCACATTGGGGCTGATTACGATGGCGGACGGACTTCTGTACAAGGTGGCAGTTCCACAGGGCAAATTAGGATGCGACCACCACAACGGTGGTCGCATTGCCCATGTTTTGTATTGTGGCAGGTGCAGCACTCTGCAGCACCCACCGCAAGACAAAACAGACACCCCACACATATCCCTGCACTACATGGCAGGCACCATGCGGTGCCTATCACATGGTGTAGGGATATGTCCCTGGCCCAGGGGGTTAGGGGGGCGTGCTACGGGCCCCCAAATCTGTTTCCGCCTGCCGTTTTGGTGCGGGTTGTCCGCCGCAGAACGACTGGCAGAACGGGATATTGCAATCCCTACGGCGGTGCCTGCCATGCACCGCCGCCAGTCAGGGAATACAGAGAGGTTTGACAGGCAGTTGGATAAAGACCGCCTGTTGGGACTGTGGCGGTAGGTGTTTCCAACCGCCACATGTCCACATGCCATGATAATATGGCGGACGGAGATCCCTGGTGAGATGGCCGAAGGACCACCACCGACAGCCTGTCGGTGGCGGTCCTTTGGCCATCGTAATGAGGCCCTTAGTAATTACCAATGGCCTATGGCTGTGCTTGTGCTACTCCTTCATCTGTGCACATATGAAACTGCGATCCCAGCATGAGTGCATTTATATACCAGTGTGGCAATCACCTTCATAGAGCACTGTATTGCTATGTGCATATATTTTAGATTTGTTTACTCATAACATATTGTTCACAGCCTTGAAAAAGCCCCTGGCCCGAGCACTAGTAAGGGGCAAACACATGTTGGCTGTCTGAGCAAGATGTCTCACAAGCAGATAATGTGATTAAAAAACTGAAGAGCAAGAAAAACTGAGGAGAAAATAATAAAAATTAAATGTACAATAGAATTGTGAAATTAATCAGTCTTATACATGAGATCTGTATTGTCATTAATCGTGCTGAATAAATTAGCAAGCTTTTGCCTCAAAATACAGAAGGCCGCTTTTCAGCTTATACACTCATCATCATTTGCCACTGCTTAGAGGAGTTTGGCTTGAAAGTCTTTACGGATCACTTCAGAAAGCGTCTCATGCTCATTTTTGCCTATACTTTTCAGCAGGAAGCGTCAGTAGAGTGTGGTACACCATCTGGGAAGTTCCACCAACAAAGCTACAACAGAAGAGTAAAAACTAGCCTCATCCTCATCTTACACATGTTGGTGGATTAATATAAACCACTATGGCTAGTTACTTGAAGACTGACATGTCCATGCCCATTACAGAGCTTTACACTGTGTGAATACAATACCTGTGATAGAATTGTGTGTGGGTTAGGGTAGTAGTGCGCAAATGATAAGGTGTGGTCATTTTCCCATGTGTAAACACATCAACACATTCATTGCAAATTATGGAATTGTAGTGATTGTCACAGCTTCAGAGGCAAAGAACAACACAATACATTTAAAAATAAAAATAAACCAAAACTGACAGTACACCTTCAATCTTTTTAACACCTTAATTGCAGTTTGTAGAAAAAAGTCATTCATAACCTTGGAAATTAAATTTAAGCTTGGATGTTACACATATACTGAATATTAATTTCTTAAAAATCAATCAATCTACTTGGATTTTTAGAGCATTACTAATCACTTGTGAGGGTATCCAGGCACTGGGTCCTTGCTGGGATCAGTCAAAGAGCCAGATCTTGAGTGCTTTTCTGAATTTAGAGAAAGAGGAGGATGTTCAGAGGTACAGGGGGAGGTCATTCCAGGACTTGGCACTGAGGTAGGAGAAGGAGCGTCCTCCACTGTTAATTCGACAGATGCGGCTAGTGTGAGCGAGAAGGCGGAGCGCCGGTGTCGAGGGTTGGTGAAAGTTCAGGCGGTGGTTGATGGATGCTGGTCCTTGGTCATGGAGGGCCTTGTAGTTGTGTGCCTGTAATAAAAGAAAGCCCATATATTATTTAAACACACAAACAAATTGCAATAAACAAACAATTTTAAGCTTAGGACAAGTTAAAGAATCATTTTGAATTTGCTGCTTGCAAAAAACATAAACACACTTGTGCATTCCACATTGCATTTTTCCTGTGGACAGATACTAACAAGTTAGTGCCAATACATCCTACATCTAAACATTTTAAGTCATATTTGCATTCCATCCAAGAAATTTCATTACACAAGTTTACTTAGGTTTTATAGAAAGTGATTATAAATAAGTTTCTGATGAAGAAGTCAGATCTTTCCATGGTTAAGAGAAAAACAAGCACAATGCACTTAGGAATATTAGTTTATTTGCCCTGTATATTGTGGCTGCATGTAAAAGGTTCACACTATTTTGCATTGGCTTGAACTCTCAGGAAACATGTTGCAATTTGTAAGCATGAACTTTAACTTTACCAGTACTTTCATTCTTACATCATTTTTGCACAGACAATTTTGGTTAGAGGACAACTTGCTTTGAAGGAAGTTATTCAGTAGTTTTCCATTATATATAAACTATAGGTAATGTGCCACAGTATGCAAAGAAGTTCTCATAATAGCTGGGTCTGGAATTTCTCTGAACCGAAGAATGGTGTATAACTGAAAATAGCAGAGGGAAAGATTTGCCTTGAATGTGTTAAAAATGTGAGAAACTCTACAGGAGCTATAATTTGTGGAACACAACCATAATTATATATGTCAAAACATTGCATTATGACAGCTTTCTTAATAGTATCCAACTACAGCCAAAGCAAATTTGGAATTTTGTCACAGACAAGTGGGTGTTATGGTTGGGTCCCCTTAAATACAATGTCTGGTCAGTGAGGAAAAGAGTATACCACTCCTGGACTTGGAGTGCGCTATGCAGATACTCCATCACTGGTGGGAACTTCTCGAAAAACATGTACCTTCTGTGCTGGCATAAAGTTGTCATAAGAGTTATTGGGACACTTCTAACTAGCACACGCTAGAACGGTTGTGATATATCCCGCTGCACTCACTATTGTTACTAATCATGGATGCCCACCTCGCTGGGTTAACACTTCCAACAACCTAATATTTAAACAATTCTATACGAAATATGAGAGGCACACCAGAGCATGTAATGATCCCTCATTTTTAAATAATAGCAGATAGGCTTTACAGTCCAGGTTTGAAACCTCAGGTCCAGATGTATTGAATGATACGCTTATATAGTCCAAAAGCACATAGGAAGTGTATTAGAAAATGATCATCTTTATTCCATTCTTGTAACATAAATATGAAATACAGCCAACGTCACTAATTCCTAATCAGTTCCTGATCTTATTCCTTATTTCAGCACATTCTTTCAATGAGTCAATAGTTAAATCTCACATGTAAACTTTAAAGTTTAATTCTCTTTTAAGTCATGCAAAAGCAAAGTCTTTTGTCAACAGAGTAATCTCCTTTGTACCAGTTCCTGTCATGGGTATGCTGTGAATGCCCTCCCTTTTGTGTAGAATTGCGTTATTTTTCTTGGCTTGATGTTGTCTTTATGACAGGGGATCGAGAAGTGCTGAATGGTTCCAAGCCACCGCGTAGTATTGCCTTGACGTCACTAAATAGAACAAGTACGTTACTCCCTTCAACCTTGTTTTCTTTTGATCTTAATTGCTGTCTTTTCCCTTTTCAGCACCTTTCGAGCATTTGCTTGGGCCACCAATTGATTTAAAAATAGATTAGCAATGTGAAAGGTGGGCATTTCTTTCTCTTTGCTGTGTCTATTGATTGTCAACATCACTCTATTTCTCACTAATCAAATGTTCACAAATTTCAAAAATCATTAAAATATTAATGCCCAACAAAACATATACTATGACCCAATGTTGGCTCTTAAAAAAACATTTGGATGAAAGAACATTTTGAATTTTGTGAATATGCAACATCTTGGTATTTCTGTTAAAGGAACACCATTGCTGTGGAACTGATGTGGTGAATCAAAATGAAGTCTATCATGGTACATTCTGCTCACCCATGGCACGACTAAACACTAGCTCAAACCTGAGCCAAAGAGACGCTATGCATATAAGTGAATCTGTAGTACTTTCCTTAAAAGCACATAATGTTGACAATCCTAAGGGCTTTCAGCAGAAAAATCCATGGTTAGCTTTTAAGTGGTAGAAAAGGATATCTCCCCTGCCTTCTAGCTTACACTCATAGAGAGCACAAATATTTCCCCACAGATCTCAAATCTCATTTGGACATAGGGAACAAGACTCTGATTAAGACAGTCTGGGTCAGTACTGAAAGCATTTTGTGGGTGAAAGTTTAATGGTAAATTCTATGTTGGAAGTGCAAAATGTAAGAGTAGATTACTTCACAAATTAGAAATAATAGCAGTTTTGATGGCTTATGGGCTGCTCTGACCATAGAGTTCTATGATACAGTAAATGTGTTAATATTTGTTATATTTGTACCCACTAAAGGACATTCCCATAATCAATTTTAGAGCAAAAGGCAGTGCTAACAATGATAGACCAGTCTTCCACTGACAACAGATGACATATATCATGCAACAGTTTAAGGTGGCATTTAAAAGAGTGGATGAAGTGATTAACGTGGCTGTCCATGGAGGGTCTCTCATCAAAATAAACCCCCAAGGGTTTGACCTTAGCTTTAGTCTAAATGGCATCTGCTCTCAGCCTACATGCTTTATGTCTGACACTACATTTTTTAGGTCGAGCATTCGAGACCTCTTGTATATACTTTAGTATATACTTATATGTGTATGTAATTTGGGGCTCTGGAGATCAGCCCTAGGACTTGTATGCTTCCGCTTAGGGACTTTTTTTCTGTTCAACTGCATCTTTTTAACTGTCTTGATAGAAAATGACCAGTAGAGGTCAGTAAAATACCAGAATTGCTTTCTGCTTGTTCAACTGCCTCTATTAACTGTCTTGATAGAAAACGACCAGTAGAGGTCAGTAAAATACCAGAATTGCTTTCTGCTGAGGGACTTTCTTTTTTTAAATTTTTCTGGCAACTCCCTCTATTTAACTTTCTTGATAGAATACGACCAGCAGAGGTCAGTGAAATACCAGAATCACTTTAGCATTCTCTAGATTCCAGCCCATAGAAATTGTCTTCCACGAGCACCTGTAGACAATATTTTTTTTAAATCTTGTATTTTCAGTGATATGACCACCGAAGGCCCTGATTTTACATTAAACAGAGAGCTTTGGACTATACCATTTCCAGCTGAAAGGCAATATTTCTCTCCATGTGTTCCCATACCTGGCGTGTCACGCAGTTTGGAGCTCACTTTCCCTCCATGTTAAAGAACAGTAGATGTTTCAGCACCCAGGCTAATGTGCTGCATGGCTAAACACATATAAGGTCCCAAAGGCAAGACCGATTGCATTGCAAATGCTTGTTTAACCAGTAATCATAACAACAAGCAGAAATTCTGTTTTGGAAATATTTAGACTGTGCTGGCTCACCTGGCTCACATTCATCTACTCCTGAATAAAGGTGAACACCCCAAACACTTTAAGAGCTATCTTTGTTAGTGAACATCCACTTCTAACATTGCACAATGCAAGAGATGATAAGGTGCATATTTGGATACAAGGAACACAAAGATGGGAGATCAGCTATAATTTGAAATCAAAAGATTACAATTTGTACTAAATCTGAGATCATTACTTCCTGCATATGAAAGTGTTATATTAGGATAGAGCACAAGGCATTAATGTTCCAAGAGAGGCACAAGAGCACTTCACTTCACACCTCAGTACCCAAGCCACTTTACTGCACCTCCGTGGTTGTTTTCCGTATTAGACTTTCTAGCAAACTGTCAGGTACAAAAGATCCAGTAGTTACTCAAAATCCATCACACTGACAAAGCAGCTGAAAACACCTTCATCAGCCCTCATGTGCAAATGTCTAAAATAAAGTTTTATGTTTCACTAGCCTACTACTTAAATCTGCAGTTATTGGCTGTGATATATCCAGTGACAAAACCAATACCTCCTCCAAAAATGTAGTTTAGTTTCTTAATGGTTCTTTCTGAAAACGTGCGGTATGACTTATCAAAATGTTTGCAAACAGTTACTGGCATCATGGGAATTTCTAAAATGTATCTTTTTCAAAAGACATATTACGCATGTCACTGCTATGTCTATCCATGTTTTTGAACATTCAACATACTTACAAAATGGAGCTTTAATTTCAATCAATTATGAGAAACAGAAAAGGGTAGCACTAATGTAAAAACAAATACTTATGAGCACTTAAACGAAAATGGGGCTGGAAAACATATTTTAAAGAGAAAGATTTAATTTTTACTACACACTAAACATTATGTAGAATGTTTTTATTTTAAGTATAATTGACAATTAAATTTAGAAATCTACGCAAACATATATTTTACAATTTCAAATAAGAAGATCACAAAACATACATTATACAACTCTGTAACCCTTTCCAATTATATATATGTGGTGTGGTGCATTCACAGTACTTCATCTGCTGGGACTGCTCGACCCAGGTAGGACAAGAGGCGAATGCAGGGTGAAGGGGTGTGCTAAGCGAGTGAATAGTTTGGGACATACAAATAGCCATTCACGTCACTTACAGCTTTCAAATAGCAAATTGAAATATGTCGGCCGACATGGTGCGCGCGAGGGAGGCAGCAGCAATGGAAATGTTCTCTGACGACCTCCCATCTACATTCAGTGCCACAAGTACAGTAGTCAACAGTTCTAATGAATCTGGTTCCATTAAGAATAAATATAGAATCCTGGAGAAAAAAATGAAATTGGAATTAAGCAAATGGTGGGAGTCACGGTCCCTCCAGAGATATATTGACGTGGGAAGAATTCCCAGGGGTCTAAGGATTTTAAATGCACCAAGTTACGATGACCCTAACCCTGATCTTATGCGTGAGTGGGCTGAATGCAACCTGGATTCATCTAGAAGGTTGACCCTCATTTTAATTAAATATGCAGATATCGATAGAAACAAGCTTCTGAAAGAAATAGATGAAATCAATGAGGACCTTGACAAAATGAATAATAAAGAAGAACAGGCTAAATTACGTAAAGACATGCTGATGAGATTAAAGAAAGAGGAGGATAAAATTAAAGAAGGGTGTCCAAGTTTAAAAACATTGAAAGTTCGAATATCATGACATCCACACGCAGCGGGCTCATGACAGAAACTTCACATTCAGAGGCGAGCTCAGCTGAGGGAAGTGAATCCGAATCGGAGATGAGAAGAATGGTGGGGGGGGGAACAAACAAATCCCTAAACCATCTCCGGGGGAAGAATTGAATTTTATTTGCCACGAGCGAAGACAAACACTCCGCCAGAGGCCCCAACAACAAAGAGGGAACGGCGAATCGTCAGCAACTACAAGCGGAGGCAGAGGCGCAGGGCCAGCTCAAAACGTGCAAAATCAATACAGGAAAAGAGGAAAGAAAACTTGGCAGAAAAATAATGAAGAACAATGTGACTGAGAACACCATTATAAATTTGACAAAAATAGAACTATCAGCACGAGAGAAACATATTTTAAATTTAGGTTTGTCATACGCCCCTGGAGGGAATTTCGATTATGCCTCAACCAGACTGGATATCTATAAAGGGGTACGCAAGCTAAAATTGAAAAAGTTTCATCTAATGACAAAAACTCAAACAGAGTCAAACACACAAAGTGATCTCACATGTGGAGTTCTCAACTCAAACTCGAACTTATCTCAATCAGACTTGCCTTTACTCAGAACCATGGAGGATTTATCTAATGAAAATAACAGCCCAACTACCCATGGAGAAACGGAGCAAACGACCCTAACATATGAATCAACAACCCCATTCAAACCTAAATCATCATTTAATCCGATCATGGTCCGTGATTCAATTGACATTTTTCACGAAACAGTAACATCACAAATTAAAAAATTGAACAAAACTGTGACTATGCAGGAAAAGAAGAGGAGCAACAAGGATCAACAATATGATAAATTAATTAAAAAATTGAAAGGGGATAATAAAGTCGTTATCCGCAACAGTGACAAGGGTGGTAATATTGTGCTATGGTCAACTGATGAATACAATAAAGAAGCATACAGTCAACTGAACGATAGGTCTTGCTACAGCCGTAGCAATTCTACAAGTCTCAATACATCATATAAGGAATATTTTGCAAAATTGAACGGTTGGAGGAATGCTACTCTCATAACCCTGAATGAATACAAATATTTGAAAAACGAAAACCCTACAACACCTTCGTTGTACTTTATTCCTAAAATCCACAAGGATCCGATGTGCCCCCCAGGCAGACCAATTATCTCTGCGAGAGGAGGGTTATTGGAACACACTACGGTATATGTGGATTATTTTTTACAGGAATACGTGAAGAGGTTACCCAGCTACGTACGAGATACAAGTGACTTTTTAAGACACGTTTCAAATGTAACATGGCAAGATGATTTTTTTTTTATGACTTTAGATGTATCCTCGCTATACACAAGTATAGAACATGTTGATGGCTCAAAAGCAATTGAACATTATTTGATGGGCAGACCGCGGCAATATGAACAGCATAGCACAATGTTAAAGGAAATGATTAGATTTTGCCTGTATAATAACATTTTCATGTTCAATAGCCAGCTATATCGACAAGAAAGAGGGGTAGCCATGGGGGCCAGCTTTTCTCCCAGTTATGCCTGTTTGCACATGGGCATGTGGGAGGAGCTGGTCCTCATGGCTAAGCATAGCCATCACATGACTAACAACGTGAGGTTATGGTTGCGCTATATTGATGATATATTTGTGATCTGGCAGGGAACAGAGAAAGAGGCAACTAAATTTGTTAATGCAATAAATAGTAACATACTCAACCTCCAGTTCACATCAACGATTAGTGTTACAGTTGTTGAATTTCTTGATACCCAAATATATATTCATGATCAGAAAATGGAAACACGGTTATTTCGGAAAAAGACGGCAGGAAACTCTACTTTACACGCAAGCAGCTCTCACCCCGTGCATCTCATCAACAGTATACCATATGGTGAGATGCTACGATTAAGACGTATTTGCAGTAACGATGGGGAATTAGTTAGAGCACAGAATGACAGTAAAACAAGATTTCTAGCAAGAGGGTATCCTGAGAATATCATAGATAAAGCTATTGCAAAATCCATGCGTCTACCCAGAACTGAGGCCCTGCAAGACAAAGAGAAAGCAGCAAAAAAGAGTGAGCCAGACAATAACAGTGGGGCATTTCGTTTGATCATGAAGTATAGCAGACAGCAGAAATCTTTACAGAGAATCATACAGAGGAATTGGGCCATGGTATTATCGGACCCGGTAATAGGACCCCTGCTACCGCAGAGGGTGTCAATTACCTATAGCAAGGCTCCATCGACAAGAGACAAGTTAGTTAAAACCAGTTCTGAAATAATTGAGGGAGGCAGCTGGCTCAACATGAGAAAAGGTTTTTATAGATGCAAAACGTGCAAGGCTTGTACACATGGCATCAATAGTAGCACATACAGAACATCTTTCAGTGACAGGGAATTTAAGATTACTAAATTGTTGACTTGCAAGACCGATTTTGCAGTCTACGTACTTGTTTGCCCATGTGGCTTGCAGTACGTGGGCAGCACGGTCTTGCAGGTACACTAGCGAGGTTGCAGCACTTACGAGCCATCACGAATCAGGACAACACATATCCGGTGGCTCGGCACTTTAAAGAGAAACACAATTCAAACAACACAGATCTTAAATATTTTGTATTGGACGCTGTCCCTCCGAGTAGACGGGGAGGTGATAGAACCAACAAATTAAGAAAGCTAGAGACAAGGTATATATTACAGTTGGATTCTAAACATCCGGGAGGTTTAAACGCAACTGAGGATCTGCACACTTGCTTAACATAGATACACTGGAGAAGATGAAATCAGGATATGTTCTGTGATCTAGTTATATATTTTAGCCACAGTTTTAGGCCACTGATATAGCATGGGTATCCTTTATATGGTGATTCAGTGTTTTAGTCTCTTAGATATATTTTTATCTAGTGTTTTTTGAGTGTATAGACAGAATTGGTATATGTATTTATGTAGATTTGTATTTATGTATGTATTTATTTATTCAAAGTCGATCTTTTTATACAGTATTTAACGTATATAATGAAATATTTTTATGACCTTATTTTATACATGTAATGAGTCTAAAAATGTATTTATATATTTATTTAATTAAGTACATGCACTGATTGCAATTTGCACATTTTGTTACATCTAAACACTGATACAGCTATATATCCAAACAAGGGACAATATTACACACATAAGGGACAGATCATTGTAAAACTATTGGAGGATGCCCGGCTATGGTACAATCATATATATATAGATGTATAAGAAGGCACGATACATATACTGATTCAATTAAGGGAAAACGTAACAATGGTACAAGATTTATCTATTTTATTCTTATAAGAGCATACAATAGAATGGAACTATTTTAATAGAAATATTAATGCACTAATATTTTAGCACTTTGCACTTTTTTCACTTTTTAACACGTAATCTGATTTATCACAACCAATACCACAACAGTAGGACAAGCAGGTAGCTATACAACACAGTTTGCCAATCTGGATTTATCCATATATTAAAAAGTTATTTATTAATAGATTAAATGGCAAATATAGTTGCAATCTATGATATGATAATGTTACGAATTATCGCAATACAAGTATCTGCAACAGAAATAATAACCAGGTTGGACTAGAAATTCAATTGTGTGAAAGAGAAAGTGTATCTTCTATGTCTACTGTTGAAGGCATCACGTGATATTTTAATTGGTTGTTATTGGCACTATAAAAACCGCACTTAGTTAACAAACCATGTCATGTGAACAAGGCTCAAGGGAGCCGAAACGCGTTATGGCGATTAAATAAAGCATTTTAAAGAAGCACCAACTTGGGTCCGTGTCCATACTGTGGAGAAATCCTTGGAATACAGCGGCGACTACGTGATATATATATATATATATATATTATCTACTGGCGGTCGCCAGTAGATAGTTATAGTTAGGATCTATTTTCCATAGGAAATCCGCGACATTCTATTTGAAATAACTCTTGCGTCGGTAGACGAATCTTCGCGAAATTTTCAAACTTTATGGCCCGCTCCGGTCCGCTCCTACCCTGAAAGTCTGAGGGTGATTCGTCAAGCGGGGGCCGAGAAAAAGGGGGGTCCCAAAACGTGTTTTCCCCATTCATTTTCCCATAGGAAACTTTAGACACGGCTACAGCCCGAACTGCTGAACGGAATTACACCAAATTTGGCAAAGAGGTAGTTCTTGGTTCAGAAAGAACCCTTTTGTTAAATGGTGTAAATCCGTTCAGTAGTTCCTGTGAAAATCAAAATGAAAATCACATATATATCTATGGCCGCGTCGGATTCGCGCACCCTCCCGATCACGAGCTGCATGCTAATTGGCTGTCAACACTCCAAATCAGGAAGTGTTGGCAGCCATTTTGTCCTCGGTAGAACCGAGGGACAGAAACAAGTGCGCAAAGCGCAAAAGGGGGCAGGGTAGAAACACCCTGACCCCCTAGGTCTGCTCAGGGGGTCCCACAAGGACCCCCTGGGCAGAAAAAAGCATTTTTTTTTTTAAAAATCGGCGGGATGCGCTTAGGGTGCGCGAATCCCGCCGAGAAAAAAAAAAAATCGCAAGTGTGCAAACGCACAAAGGGGGCAGGGTAGAAACACCCTGACCCCCTAGGTCTGCTCAGGGGGTCCCACAAGGACCCCCTGGGCAGAAAAAAGCATTTTTTTTTTTTAAATCGGCAGGATGCGCTCAGGGTGCGCGGATCCTGCCGAAAAAAAAAAAATCGAAGCGCGGTCTCCTGCGCTTCAATTGTATTTTGCCCCCGGGTGGGCCAAGTCCCGGGGGCATGGTGGGGGGGGTTTAGATTTAATGTGGGGGGCCTCTAAGGCCCCCCAAGCCCCGGGGACCGCCACCCCCCGGGGCTTTAGAAAATAATGGTGCGGGAGGGCTCTTTGCCCTCCCGCAGCCCCGGGGACCGCCACCCCCCGGGGCTTCTTTTTTGAATTTTTTTTTAACCTGTGTGGGGTGGCTCCAGCCCCCCCAGACGCCCCGGGGACCGCCACCTCCCCGGGGCACTAAAGATTTGAATATGGGGGTCCGTTACGGACCCCAAAGCCCCGGGGACCACCACCTCCCCGGGGCTGTGAAATGGTTGGGAGGGGGCCGCACGGCCCCCTCCTGGAGCCAGTGATGGCCCTGGGGACCACCACCCCCAGGGCCGGCTCCTGCAGTGTCCCGGTGTGCCTACCCCCGGGACACTGTAGTTTGCTATGACAGGACGGGAGCCTCGGCTCCCGTCCTGTCATAGCAAACTTGGTTTGCATTTTGAAAGAGAGAGCAGGAAACCTGCTCTCTCTTTCAAAATGCAAACCCAATTGCTTTTCCACATGGGGAGCAGCATGTTAGCTGCTCCCCATGTGGAAAAGCAATGCCGGCTCGCGCAGGAGGCGGGGAGCCGGCTGGGACTGTGGGGGGATTGGGGACCCCCCCACAGTCTCCAACGAGAGGCCAGGCCCCGGGGGATAGGGTCCCCGGGACCATAAGTGGCCCGGGAGGGGGGCCACGCAGCCCCCCTCCCCAAATAAACATTTTTTTAAAATAAAAGGGCAAGGCCGGCCCCGGGGGATGGGGTCCCCGGGGCCTTAAATGGCCTGAGGAGGGGGGCCACGCAGCCCCCCTCCAAAATAATAAAAAAAAAACATCGAGGGCATGCCCCGGGGGATGGGGTCCCCCGGGCCAATACAGGCCCAGGGAAAGGGGGCCACGCGCCCCTTCCCGTTTTTTGGGGGAATTTAAAAAAAAAAATGCACAGGCCCCGGGGGATGGGGTCCCCGGGGCCAAAAGTGGCCAAGGGAAGGGGGCCACGCAGCCCCCTCCCATTAAAAAAAAAAAAAAAGAAACGACCGGCACGTGCCGGAGGCCCCGCCCCCTCCCTGCAGTACTCTGCAAACGCGCCCCTGGCGCGTTTTAAGAAGGGAAGTAATTCCCCTTGAATACTGGGGGTCCCTGGGAGCCAACTAGCCCACCAGGAACCTCCAGTATGCGCCAGGGGCTGCGTTGCAGAGAGGTGTACAGAGGCCACGCCCCTTTTTACACCTCTCTGCAACGCAGCTCTGTGGCGCTTTTTAGAAGTACATGGTGGGCTAGTTGGACTCCAGGGACCCTCAGGATTCAAGGGGACTTAATCCCCCAACTTAAAACGCGCCACGGGGCGCGTTTGCACAGTGGTGAAGGGAGGGGGCGGGGCTTCAGGTGACATGTGTGCAAACAGGCCCCGTGGCGCGTTTTAAGATGGGGAATTAAATCCCCTTCAATCCTGAGGGTCCTTGGGGGCCAACTAGCCCAACAGGTACGTCCAGAAAGTGCCACAGAGCTGCATTGCAGAGAGGTGCAAAAAGGGACGTGGCCTCTGAACACCTCTCTGCAACGCAGCTCCCTGGCGCATACTGGAGGTACAGCGTGGGCTAGTTGGACCCAAGGGACCCTCATGATTCAAGGGGACTTAATCCCCCAACTTAAAACGCGCCACGGGGCGCGTTTGCACAGATGTCACCTCAGGCCCGCCCCTCCCTTCACCATTGTGCAAATATTCCTCTAAAATCAGCCGAACTACGAATTCCTATTTACTCACCTGTTATCAGGAGAGACCTCAGTGCTGCATCTTTCAGCCCAGTACTGATCCTGAAAAGTAATTTTAACCGTACTTACCAGTAACTTGAATTTCCTTCCATAGGCTAACATTGACTGGTTTCACTTGGAAATTCTTCTAAGTGTGGAGTTTTGGAACTTTATAATATTCCTCTAAAATCAGCCGAAATACGAATTCCGATTTACTCACCTGTTATCAGGAGAGACCTCAGTGCTGCATCTTTCAGCCCAGTACTGATCCTGAAAAGTAATTTTAACCGTACTTACCAGTAACTTGAATTTCCTTCCATAGGATATCATTGACTGGTTTCACTTGGAAATTCTTCTAAGTGTGGAGTTTTGGAACTTTATAATATTCCTCTAAAATCAGCCGAAATACGAATTCCGATTTACTCACCTGTTATCAGGAGAGACCTCAGTGCTGCATCTTTCAGCCCAGTACTGATCCTGAAAAGTAATTTTAACCGTACTTACCAGTAACTTGAATTTCCTTCCATAGGCTAACATTGACTGGTTTCACTTGGAAATTCTTCTAAGTGTGGAGTTTTGGAACTTTATAATATTCCTCTAAAATCAGCCGAAATACGAATTCCGATTTACTCACCTGTTATCAGGAGAGACCTCAGTGCTGCATCTTTCAGCCCAGTACTGATCCTGAAAAGTAATTTTAACCGTACTTACCAGTAACTTGAATTTCCTTCCATAGGATATCATTGACTGGTTTCACTTGGAAATTCTTCTAAGTGTGGAGTTTTGGAACTTTATAATATTCCTCTAAAATCAGCCGAAATACGAATTCCGATTTACTCACCTGTTATCAGGAGAGACCTCAGTGCTGCATCTTTCAGCCCAGTACTGATCCTGAAAAGTAATTATAACCGTACTTACCAGTAACTTGAATTTCCTTCCATAGGATATCATTGCCTGCTTTTTGCTGAAAAAGTTTCTAAGTGTCGATTTTTGAAACATACAAATATTCCTCTAAAATCAGCCAAAATACGAATTCCGATTTACTCACCTGTTATCAGGAGAGACCTCAGTGCTGCATCTTTCAGCCCAGTACTGATCTTGAAAAGTAATTTTAACCGTACTTACCAGTAACTTATATTTCCTTCCATAGGAATCCATTGTCTGGTTTTCAGCAGAAAAGTTTCAGTGTTGATTTTCACAAACAACAAATATTCCTTAAAAATCACCTGTATGACTTAAACGCATTCTTTCAACTGTTTACAGGAGATGCACCAGTGCTGGATACAGGATCCACCACTGAGTAAGAAAAAGTAACGATAACACTACTTACCTGCTAAGTGAATTTCCTCCCATATGATAACATTGGTGATTCTATGTGAAAAAGTTTCTAAGTGTCAACTTTTAAAATACAATAATATTCCTTAAAAATCACTACTGTAACCAAAACGCTTTTACTCAACTGTTTACAGGAGATGTCCCAGGACTGAATCTAGGATCCAGTCCTGTGGTTAGAAAAGTAATCCATAAAGTAACTAATTGCATTTAACTAGAAATTCACATTGAGCTCAATGTTGCATTGTGTTTGAAATTGTGTTGCCCATTGCAACAACTGTAACTACTATACTTAAAAGTCTATTGCCTATTTGCAAAGTATTTAAACTAAAGTAATTCATTCTGAGAAAGTATATTTTGTAATGTAATGTATAATGTAATTACAATGTAATTTAAAAAATAAAATATGTAAAAATAAATAGTTTAAAAAAATGTAGTAAATCAGTATCAAAAAAATAAATATAACAATTAATACATTTAAAAATTGTCATTTACAAAACCTTTGAAATTCACTGAAAAAAACCATAGGTTTCAGACATGTTATAGTTAGGAATTAGCATTTAAAAACCTTTGAAATTCACTGAAAAAACCATAGGTTTCAGACACGTTATAGTTTGAAATTAGCATTTAAAAAACCTTTGAAATTCACTTAAAAAACCATAGGTTTTAGGGACAGTTATAGTTAGTTGGACATTTCACTCGTACAAAACCATAGAAATTCCCCCATTATAGTTAGTTCAGCTAACTATAACTCGCGCCCCCGCAATGCACTGCTGATGACGTCACATATTACATCACTCATGACATGGTCAGTGACATCACTGATGACATCACTGATGACATCTCAAATGACATCACTGATGACATCACTGATGACATCATCAACGTGATAATCTGATGCACCTCCTCACACCCTGATATAACCTTTGATACACCCACTCTAAATTACAGACTGCCATTCAAAAAACCATAGACACTCCAACACCAATAACTACATACCCACTCACTGATTCTTAGGTCTACACACACATCCACTCACTCACCCGTACAGTCACTCATACTTACGGTCACTCAGTACAGGACTATCATATGCACTCATACTCCTATATAGACACTCAAACACCGCCACTCATCCATAGAGGTACTCACACACCTAGTCAGTCATGCAAATAATTAAACACACTGCCATTTACTCACCTATACAGTTATACACACACCAGCTCACTTACTCATACAAATACTAGCACATTCTTACGCTCTTATACAATCACTGATACAAGCACACACTCATCCATACAGTCACTCTCACAATCACACACTCTTGCTTATAGCTATTTATATACTCCAACACACATATATACTGCCTTTCACATATGTAGTTACTCACACATGTACCACTGGGACATACATTCACTCACAAACACACTCTTACACACACTTACCCACCCATACAGTCTATCACAGATGCACTCTTGAAACCATCCACCCAGTGAATCACCCACTCACACATCTATGCACAGTCACACACACCCCACCCACACAAACACTCAGGCACCCATACAGATACTCAGACAACTAATCAATAACTCATATAGACACTCATGTAGCTATTCACAAACCCATGCAGCCACTTACACAGCAATAGACAGACGGATACAGACATTCACCCAGTTTAGTCACTAACCCATGCATTCAGTAAGATACGTTTAATCACTCACTTATAGAGTTAGTCACGCACCTACTAAATCATCCATACAGACACTTATACACCCACTCATTCTTCAATACGCCTTTCCCTATATATATTAAACATATTTAAACTTTAAAGAAACACACAGTCACTGGATGATGTCATCAGTGATGTCATTTGAGATGTCATCAGTGATGTCATCAGTGATGTCACTGACCATGTCATGAGTGATGTAATATGTGACGTCATCAGCAGTGCATTGCGGGGGCGCGAGTTATAGTTAGCTGAACTAACTATAACGGGGGAATTTCTATGGTTTTGGACGAGTGAAATGTCCAACTAACTATAACTGTCCCTAAAACCTATGGTTTTTTAAGTGAATATATATATATATATATATATCAGAATCAAAATCCCAACCCTCTCTTTAGAGCAAGAGGGATTCCACAGGTACAGACCTCCGACTTTCTCCAGCAAAATTCAAAGACGCGGGCTCAAAAGTTCTTGATTGTTTTTATTTCATTTTAAGTAGCAGACATGTGTCCGCCACAGACGCGTTTCGAACGCCGTGGCGATCTTGATCACTAGAACGCGCTGGTGACGAATCACTACCTTTAAAGTGCGAACCACCAATCATACGTAAGATAGAAAAAATCATCAGTTAAAAACACAATAAACATTGACAAAATACTATAATGCAGAGCAAATAAACATACTTGACCTAGCTTGTAATTAAATATTTAATTTATAACATAGATTCCATGGTAAACTAAATGTTCCTACTAGTTTGATCACCAATGCACCATATAATTCAATGTTAGTGCAAATAATAATAATAATATAGAACACTCAATTCAATACGATGAAATACGATAAAAAAATGTCTGCTTGGCTAGTGCCCTTAATTCAATGCCTCTAGTTTTCATTGCATTTAAAACAGTATATGGATTGAATTTCAAAATGTTCTGAACGCACTAAACAATATTTCTCCATGGTACATTGATTAATACAATTTTGTTCACTCATGTGTTGTAAATATAACCAGCCGGTAGTCAATATGATAAAGATATCGATAAATATTGCCCGCAATTCATAACAAAGTGCAAACACGTGATATATATATATATATATATACATATATATATATATATATATATATATATATATATATATATATATATATATATATATATATATATATATATATATATATATATATATAAATTATATATATTAAACACTACCCAGTGAATGGCAGTAGGTATTGACATATCAAAATGAGAATATTGGCAAGTCCTAGTAAACTGTATCCCAATCATACAAAGGAAATAAAAGGGAGAGATGAAGTTAAAGACTCCAACAGTATTTGCATTGCACACTAATGAGATATTGCTCCTGTAAGAAGTCTATGTAGGTTTCTGAAAAGCATCCATTAAAAGCTTGCCTTGTTCACCAAATGTGGCCTTATGATTGTTGTATCCAAAAATAAATACCTCACACCAACTAGCAGGGAAAAGTCACATTCAAATGGCATGTACTTATACATTTGAAACACCATCCTTTATATGCAATATTATAAACAAAAAGCCTATGCTCTTTTATTATTAATATTAAGCAGAGGTACTATCAAATGAGTTAAAATATACAACGTATTTTGCTTGTTGGAATAAACAATTTTGTAGTAATGGTACATATAATGGAAAGGTAAGTTAACATCACCTTATAGTAACAACAAAAAGGTAGCAAGAGATTCGTTTTTACAATAAATTATCATAAAACTAAAACAAAGCAAACAAAAGTAATTCTTTAAAAACGCTGAAGTCAAAATAGTGTTAATGTTTAGTAATAGCTTACAGTGGCTACACCACAAACTCTAAAAAATTTGAAATTTAAGGTATTTCTTCAGTTTCATCTTTGAACACAGACATAATAACATAATCATAACCAATTATGTAGTGATTGAAAGGTGTAAATAAATGTAAGTTGGGCTTTTTTGTGTTTCTTTATTTTTATCTTTATTTGAAAAACTTTAGGTATGACATTTTGAACTGCCAACAGGGTGTGGGGGACGTTGTTGTAAGCTTGCCCACTTGAATGTAAATGAACTGACCATTTTCATTCAAAGAAAACAAATGTATGTTTTATAGAGGAAACCCACTAGACTGGAGTGGAATTGGGAAATTGCAGAAGAGATTAATATGGACTGTCATTCATAATGACTACAAAGTAAAAGAAAAGTTAAGATGAAAAGTGATTGATGTATTTTTAGATAATGAAGGTAAATTGTTCTTGGTGAAAGAACATCCTGAAGGAATAGTTTACACACCAATGATATATGCACCTACATGTGTATAATATTTTTCTTTATTAGCTGCATATTATATATTGGCTACCTATGAATGTAATTCATTGCAGGGACTTTCATTAAGTCCAAGATATTTGATTTGCTAAGTCTTCCAATACTCCATACTTTGGCAATAAGGAGCCGAAAATATTGGGCAAAGTGAAAACTGACTTATATCAAATGATGAAGCATGACACCCCTCGGGGTGTGTGAGGGCCCTTGCTCCTTATTGGAGCTATCCCTGGATGAGCACTAACTACCCTGCCCTTCCTAGCACCCACCCTTAACTGACGTGGTCTGACACCTTATCCCCAACACACACACACCCTTACCCCCCTGGCAACTCCCTAGGAACAGCATACTCTTTGTCTTAAGTTATATCAAATGGATCAGTGATGGGTGTTAACCCTAAATTTTGAGGGACTTTTCTTTCCATCAAAATTCCATGGTTGTTTATTCAGGACTCATTACTCAAAGGTGAATGATGTTCAAAAGAACATATTAACAAGTGTTTTGAGAACAACAAAGCTTGGGGCATATTTACAATAAAGTGGCGAAGCGTGTCTTTAAGCCAAGAAGGCTAACAACACGCTTCGTCACTTTAGAAACGCAGGGCTGCACCATATTTACTAGAATATGGTGCAGCCCTGCATTTCCCCCTGAGCTGGCGCTAAATTTAGCTGCCTAGCGCCAACGCAGGCACCCTTGCACCATAGTGCAAGGGTGCCTGTGTTGAGGGGAAGAATTTTTATGTGCAGGAAGGTCCCCCTTCCTGCACATAAACAATCTTTAAATGGCATTTTGTAACTTCTATGTGTGTTGCTTAATGCAGCACACATAGAAGTTGCAAAACGGCATTGTTTTTAAATGATTGTGTGCAGGACGGGGGACCTTCCTTCACATAAACAATCATTGGCAATTTGCTGTTTCTATGTGTGCTGCACAAGGCAGCACACATGGAACCAGCAACAAACGAGGAGAAATAAAGCATTTCTCCTCATTTCGCCTGTTTAAGACCAGGTTATCCTTGGTCTTAATTTTGGCGCTGCCACCTTTTTACGCAGCCCTTTTACATAGGGGGCAGCGTCAAAATCAATGGGTGTGCGGTGGACTGCCCACCGCAACACCCATTGCCCTCCCCTTTCATGCTAAACACAGTGTGAAAGGGTGCCCTATTTACAAAGCAGAGTTAAACCATGTTAAGTGGTTAACGCTGCCTTGTAAATAAGGCGAGACCCCTATCGCCATCACAACATCACTGAAAGGGGAGGGCAATGGGTGTTGCAGTGGGTGAAAGTGATGTTGTGGTGGCGATAGGGGCTTGTAAATATGCCGTCAAAGTGTCAACAACATTTACAACTCACAAAAGGCTCAGACTGCATTTATCAGAGCAAGAATTTCCTATTTTTCTGCTAAGAAGAGTGACAGAAAGGTCAAATCTAAGAAAATTGAAATCAATTTCAAGAGCCAAGAAACAATTATTGGCATTGTAGCTTAGACTCATAACTCAGAAGATTAATGAACCCACAAGTAAAATAAAATGGGCAGACATAATTTGTAATATTCAGAACAAAATAGATATATTTGGTATGAGATGAAAGATCTGGAAGAATACTAGCAAACATGCTGAACAAACTAGAAAGATACATGAACACTGCCAGAGTGAATCATTTGCAGATATGTAAGATGGCAACAGACATGGCAATAACTAATGATGCCTTAAAGTTCTTTTTTATACATGTGCACACACCTCGAATAGAAACAAATTGAGCATAATTCAGAACTCTTTTGAATAGTGTAGAGTTTCTGCTTGAGTTAAAAAGTGGATAGATTCCTCATAGGCAATAGATAGTTGTAAGGCAATAGTAGATGCACTTAGATCTTTTAAAACAGGCACTCTCCCAGGTTACCTGGAAGTGCATTTTTACATGTGTGAAAAGGAATTATTAGCAATTTTACTTAATTGCTATCAGGTGTGATTTTTGATCCAGTCTCTTTCCTTAGGTTGAAGATAATAGTGTTAATAATATTAATTCCAAAAGTGGAGAAGGACTTAGATTTATTCAAGAGCTAGTGTACACTCTCTCTGACTATTATGAATGTCAGGATACTTTCCTCAATATTTGATAAAAGATCATTTTGCGTCTTAACGTGTGGTGTACTCAAGTGCTAGACTACTTTCCCCTGCAATAGGCAAAGCTGCAACAGTTTTAGAAATTTGAAATTTTAAAATGCAAAACAATGCTATTGTCAACGATATGTTTATAGTGATTATATTTTTGACATGATATTTAGGTAACACAATATTTTGGATTTTATATTTGTGTCATACACCCCCAGAGTAGTGCCCAAACAAGTCGCAGTGATACAAACTTGCTCCTCAGAAATTTCTTTGAAACCAAGCTGACTACTCCAATTGTTGATTGTATGACTTTTTTTGCTTATACTATTTTTAAGATAGTGATATCCTGCATATATGCATTATTTCCTACAACCTCATTATAATGATTTGCTTCACAAAATTGTTTAAATTACTGTACATAAAAGGAATTAACTTTCCTCCAATGAATGACTACTTTTGGTTTGAAATCCATTGGGTTATACAAATGGGTAATACAAATATGGAATAAAGAAGAAACTACAAAGATTTAAAAAAATGCTATATTAAAATAGATTAAAGAAAGCTTTTTCTACGAGCACACATAAAATGATGATACTTTGAAATGAAGGAACATGTGATTATTGATTAACAAACAATGAAGAGAAGTGAATACTTTAAATTTAAATGAATATAAATATAATGGATGCAAAATGCTTGTACATGGTAGAGCACAATGGAATTTCATCCATCTAGAAATTGGCCTGTACTGTACAATTGATGTATCCATGATATGGGGATACTCCTTTGTACTGTTAAAGATATTACAATTGTGAAAATAAGTTCGGTACATGTAGGGCAGCT
The DNA here is from genome assembly GCA_963921515.1 of Calotriton arnoldi. Classification (NCBI taxonomy): domain Eukaryota; kingdom Metazoa; phylum Chordata; class Amphibia; order Caudata; family Salamandridae; genus Calotriton; species Calotriton arnoldi. The sequence goes on from CAWUFW010000839.1 coordinate 3,096,252, forward strand.
CACTTTGGGTTGCTATTGAAATTTACAATAGTCCAGACTAACCAATTGAAGATTCCAAAACAGTTTTTAATGTGAGCAAATACAAAAACAGACAAAATAAGGAATTGAAAACAAGACCTAAGGATTGAACAAACAATGTTCAGTTTTCAAAGGAATTGATAATTGAATTGAGGATTGTTTAAACAACAATAAATTTGCATATCCAAAATGCTTTTCTGAAATGTAAATCAGTACTAACCTGTAAAAGGATGTGTATTGTTTTGGATTTTGAAGCTTACGAACAAAAAAGATATTTATGGACTAAATATTCTGAAGGAAACAGCTTTGTAAAATGATATATCATATTTGGATGTACACTTTTGACTTCATTGACGGCAAGATATTAATATAATTGATTGATATTTTCAGATGTTTTAAATTTTCAATTTGTTGCATAGTATTGAAAAGACAGAAAAATTTGTTCAGCACAATGAAAGAGGTAAAAGCAGCAGTTCAATACGGGTATAGAATAAAATATGCAAACAAAGTTAAATATTTTCTTTAAAAGAGATAATAATTTTTTAGTATTCTGGTTGGAAGAAAGGAATTTGTTATTCATCATTTTCAGTGCATCCTTAATTGAACAGAGTGGAGTTTGAAATACACAAAACCAGACACCCATTGCAGGAGGACTGCTGTTTTCTTTCTATCAATTTGCGATTTCCCCTTCCACCGGGTTCCCCAATTGACAAGGAGGTTTTAACTTGCATATAGGAAAGTGGGTTAAAATATCATTCAAATGTTGTTCATCTTTCCCGCTGAATCAGATTAAATAAGTTAGTGACATCATCTGAAGAGTCGAGTCCTGGACCTGGAAAAATCATCAGTCCTGTCTGACCTGCCAATGATGAAACTTGACATGTCTCCTGCTTTTCACTTTAACCCAGGGACTAAAACAGCTCTCTAAGCATCAGGTGGCAGTCTCCTGTACTAAATCAGGAACAAAAAAGACTGAGGAAGGGCCCCATCCTGTGTGGAAGAATTAGCAGCCCTGCTGGAAGTGCACAGCACTAGAGCTTCTAGGAGACCTGCCTGGAGAGCCTGGCCCTTAGGAGACTTCCCTGGGATCTATGGGAGGGATCCCCACCGCAGCCTAGGAAGGGCCAACTACCACTGAAAGCAAAATCTCAGTTTGAGCATGCTGCAGGACACCTTGAGGCCTACATAAAGCACAATGATCTAAAGCCAATGTGGCAAATCACTGCCAGACCCACACATCCTAGTGGAAGGGCCTCAACATAAAAAATCACCAACATGAAGGCCATGTGAAACCAGCCAATGGCACCCAGAATCACAGAGAGGCAAGCAGCAATGGAAGAATTGACCAAGAAGTGAGAACAAGCAAATGTGACCAACTGACAAGACAACCACATTTTCCAAGCCCATCCTTATGCTAGTGTGAAAGGCAAAAGTGCTGTAAAGCAGCCAACAGTAAATGGACACAAAGACCCCAACCCAAGAGCAGGTATACTGCTGAGACACAAAATGTGGCAACAATCCCCTGTCGAATTTGCTAAACAACACAAAGCAGGGGTGCCGCAAAACAGAAAGCAGAAGAGGTGGGTTAAGGAAGTGGAAAAAGACCTACACAATACTAGAAAAATATGGCCCTACTTTTCCAGAGAAGTTATACCCCAGAAAGGCAGCTCAACGTGCCCCAAATGCCAGTCTCACCAGAAAATGACCATGGAGTGTCATGCAAGTAGGTTCCAAGACCAACAGCTAAGCCTTGGGTTGGCAACTAACCAAAGCAAATGCCTACCAGTCCTGAAGCACACAGAAAAGCCTATCATGTGCAGACATGTCAAGACAAATTGGAAGGATAAGAAGGCCCACTTAGTAATAGTTAAAACCCCAGCATCGGACTCAAATGACAGATTGAGGAGACCACTAGACTATGACCCCTACTGCACACAGAAATCACAGCAAAAATGAAGTGGGTAGGCAGAAGAAAAAACAAGGAACACAGAGCCTGAAAACCAAGACCAAAAGGGTGGAAGGAGAATACATTAATGGAGACTAGGGGTCGATTCCGATTCGGGCCGGAAATCTCTCCGACCGAGCCGGACTCGGAGAGATTTCTGACCGAATCGGACCCTAGCAGTCCGACCGTATGAGTACGATGCGCGCGTATGCCATCGGACTCGATTCGATCGGACTCCCATTGAAGTCAATGGGAGCCAGTTGTACGACGCGTACACGGGCTCCCATTGACTCAATGGGCACGACGCGAACAAGGGCGCCCCCTACAGCGTGTTCGCGTCAATGCGGGTCGCACCGTACACGCACGTGTAGGGGGGACCCATGGCTCCCCCCTGTGTGTGACTCGCGTGCCTACGCTTCCAGGGGGGTCCGACACGGACCCCCAAAGTGCGGCTCCGACAGCTCCTTGGAGCAGGACTGCGCGAGTCGGTCGGAGCGGTCGCGATGCGCATCGTACTTACCCGGCCGGGGAACGTCTCCATTGCGCGGTGCGAGTCGTCCCCGTGTGAGTCGGTCAGAGCGGTCGGGTCCTGCGAACGAGTCGATCGGAGATTTCGCGAGCGCACGCATCGTACTCGCCCGCCCGGACGCGCGTACGATTCGGTCGGGAAATAGGGCTCCGAATCGGATCCGGTAATGCCGAATCCAATTCGGAGCCCTACCGGCCGAGATCGGAATCGGCCCCTAAGAAGGGGCATAGATATTGATACCAAAACAAGGCACAAATGGAAGTCTGGAGCAAAGGTAATTCCTGCTTCACTATCACAAAGTCAAGAGCAAAAGAGGGTCCAGGGCAGATCACATTTAAAACCCCTAGCACAAGAAAGGGGTGGGGTCCAAGTAAGAAGATACAATTCTAAATCTACCAGTGGGGCAAGGCCAGTGAAGCAACCCAAAAGTCCCAATAGGGAGCAAACTATGACCCCCCAAAAGAAGACAAAGGAGCACACCTTTGTCAACCTAAAGACATAAGCCCAGTCTCTAGGCCAGGCCCAGTCACATCAGAAAGCACAAGAAATAGCTGTACACCAGACTCCACATCAGAATTCAAGGGGCAGAACAAAATTGCCAGGTTTGAAGGCAGCAACATCACACAGAGAAGGGTATTATACCTGGCATCATTTGGCGTGTTTGCCATGTCTTTTTGCTTTCTGACCTCCTGTTTTTGATGGTATGCTGGATATTTTTTTTGCTTGGTTAGCGTCTCTGCACACTTTTTCACTACTATTCGGTTCTAAAGTGCAAGCGCTCCTACTGTAAATTGTGTTATGATTGGTTTTCCATGATTAGCATATTTGATTTACTAGTAAGTCCCTAGAACAGTGCACTGAGTGTACCAAGGCCTGTAAATCAAATGCTACTAGTGGGCCTGCAGCACTCGTTGTGCCACCCACACAAGTAGCCTTTCAGTGTCTTAGACCTGCCACTGCAGTGTCTGCGTGCAGTTTTAACTGCCAAGTCGATCTGGTAAATGCACCCACTTGCCAGGCCCTAATCTTCCCTTTTCTTACATGTAAGTCACCCCTAAGGAAGGCCCATGGTAGCCCATGTGCAGGGTGCAGTGTATGTGAAAGGTAGGATATGTTCTGGTGTGTTTTATATATCCTGATAGTGAAATACTATGCATTTTGTTTTTTACTATTGAAAAGTTGTCTTTTCCATAGGTGATCCTGGGAGCTGCCTTGTAACATTTTACAAGTGTAACTTTTAATTGGTAAAGGATATAGAAATGGAGTTCAGGTTCCCTGAGCTCAGAATTTAATAACACACTGTAGTAACCGGTATTATATTTATCTTGTTACTTTCTAGCTGCTCAGCCAGTGTGAATGTGATGCATAGAATGTTGGTGTGATGGACATGAATGGAATGTTTGGGTGCCTGGATGATTGAGTGTGACAGTTTGAGTATGGGCTAAGAAGAAGGCAGACTGCTCCTGGTGATGCTAGAAAGTGAGTGATGAACTCAACAACTTGTAACTACGACTAATAAATCTGCGTAAAGTACATCACGGCTACCTGGAGTTAATTACTACAGATTTTTGTCGACAAGGATGGGATTTACCCATGAGTTAATTCTGGATTTCAAGAAGAAGTTTAAAGTTGGTATGAAGGACTGTTTGGCACAACGTTTTTTGCATTTTTTAAAAATAATAAACTGTGTGCTTGCCGCGTGCACCTTACCTTAAGCTGGGAGATGCATGGAGCTGCAGGAGTTCATTATTACGTTGCTCTACATTCTGCTTCAAAGCTGACATCGGACGCTTCACAGCAGGGACGTGCCTTGAACCACCCGGCGAGCGTCTCCACTGCGTGCCGCCGCCTTTAGATTGTAGGAAGCACACTTTCTCAGGGACTATGGTGTGCCGTGTCTCATCTTCTCCTCGTGCCCCGCTTCACCCAGAAACAGTCAACAGGGCAACGTCAAGGACATCAGACATCTGCCAGTTCATTGGTAGGTTTAGTTTGCTTATAGTCTTCAAGACAAGACCGTGGCGTTGTGCATTTCCTTATAAAACGAGTGCTTAAAGACTTTGCTGAAGGAACTGTCTTGCGCTCATTCCAAACCAGTTTCAGGAGTTTTTGGTCTACAATGTGACTTGTCGTCGGTTTCAAAGGATTGTGTATGTTCATGCTTCAAAAGTTTGTCGAGCTGGAAGACACTCTACTCCATAAAACATCAGATGCTGTTTGAAAGTCAACACTCACTTTCTAGTTACTTTTCATTTTTTTTTTGCATAGCACGGTTGGATGCTCCTTTTAATTCCTGTAATACTTCCATTTCTTCTCTCTGCTGTTAGTAGGAGAATTATGTGAATGTATAATATGTGTATAGCCTATTTCCTCAGACATGTTTTGTGGAGTATTTTCTGGAGTTTTCTCATTTGGAACTTGCTTTCTTTCTGCAGTGTTGTGCTGTACTTACATAGATTTTTTTTGTATTACCACGCTCGGTTTAGCTAGTGTTAGCCTCCAAGCAGTAAGTCACTGTACCTTTAGGCAAGGGGTGGCTTAATGGGTGTTTTCTCCCTTACATGAGGGATGTTTTGTTATGTCATTTTACCATTATTTTTTGGGATGGGAATGGGTTTTAGTCCCACTTCCATGCTATGACCACTTATCCCTTACACGAGGGGTGGCTTCACCTTTTTCACTGTTAATGGGTATGAGTCCCAAGTATGCAAGTTGTTTGTTCACGCTACTAACCTCTACATAGGGGTGTCCAATGGGTACGAGTCCCATGTTTGCAAATTGCTTGTTCATGCTACTAACCTCTACTTAGGTGTGTCCAATGGGTACTAGTCAAATGTTTGCAAATTGCTTGTTCACGCTACCAACCTCTACACAGGGGTGTCCAATGGGTACGAGTCCCATGTTTGCAAATTGCTTGTTCACGCTACTAACCTCTACTTAGGGTTGTCCAATGGGTACGAGTCCCATGTTTGCAAATTGCTTGTTCACGCTACTAACCTCTACATAGGGGTGCCCAAAGGGTACGAGTCCCATGTATGCAAATAGTTTTTTTGCATACCCTTCATTGAGGGATATTTATGGTGTATGTCACCCTGTGGCACACATATAGTTTTGTTTGTTTACCGGTGCCTAAGTCACTTTGTGCTGCGCGTGTGTTGTACGGTGTATTTTTTCACCATGTTCCACACTCGTGGTTGTCTGCCCCTAGGTTATTGTGGCTGTATGGATAGCAGTCAACCTTCTTTTCTTTCTTTCCCCTAACTTTTATATAAATGATGTTGTTGGGTGTGGGTGTTCCCCATTGTTTCTGGTTCATCTCTCAGGTGTCCTTCACCCATTTTTACTGTTCTTTATTAAATTTTATATAGGAGGAGGATGGGTGGGTGATATAATATTTTGTATATTTGTCTATGCATCTCCTCTATGCTTTTCTATTCTTCTTGTACATCTCATGTATATTTTTCTTTGGATTTTCTTTCTCTTGTACTTCCGTCTATACCATCCATTTTGTTTTCTCTTGCGTATCTTCTGTGCATTTTCTTTCATGCTCTTGGTGATTTTTCTTGGTATCTATGCTGTCATTATTTTACTTTTGGGTTCCTTGTTCTTCTTGCATTTTCTCTACTGTTGCACATTTCCCTTTTTTCGTTTTTCTTGTTTGAACCTTTTTCTAATTTGCGGTTTCTATTTTGTGTTGTGGAAGGACAAACAAAATGGGGGTGTGGAAGCCGCCTTTATAATTTGATAACAAATATCTACTTTAAATGCCTGTAGAACATTGACACAAAAGAATTAATTAAATGTTTCTGAAGCTGCTGGAAGTAAAGATTTATTTTAATGCAAGGCTTGTTCAAGAACCACATTCAGACAGTACATGATGCTAGTTTAGCCACAAGCGCCTGGGCACACCATATGTGGCAGTGGCACAGTCTATGTGCACTTTACTAGAACAGATGTTGCAAGACACTTCTGTAGATATTACCGTTATTGGTACATTGCATTAGCTTGGGCAGTCCCAAAATGTCATGAACAAAGATCACATGGGTAGCAACAAGTCACACCACCTCAGACCATGCAAGTGTCACGCAATGTTGGCCTCTTCTGATTGGCCTAGTATTCTATACTTGTGTAACTTGCTGAGACTACTGATGGGCAGAAGACACCACTTTTGCTTAATTTCTTAAGAAGTGTCAAAATCCTATACTTTTACTGAATATATTTGCATGGATAGTGACGATTTTCCTCTAGTGGTTTTCACTAATAAAAAGCTTTGGAATACTCCTTCTTGTTGGACATTCAGCCACTTTGTTGTCTGTTCCCATGCTACACGTACTATTGTATTGTATCTTGTCATGCAATAAATTCTATTCATCTAATGTGCTGACAGAGAGTTGGTATTATTTGTTTATGGCTTTGTTTTAGGCTTCTACCGGGGCATTTAAAGACTAAGGCCAAATAGGAATACAACCCCCAATAGGACCAACCTACCCAGAAACTCACCCAAAGAAGACAAGGGTATTGAGGCAGGGAAAATGGGGCAGCCACATGCCAAACTGGAACCAAATGAACAAAGGTAGCAGGGAAATACTAAACCAGTAGACCAGTGAGAAACTGAGCCTATGTGCTGACCACAAGCCCATGCGATGAGCAAGAGAAAGCCCAAGTTTAGACTGCACACGAACCCACACCTCACTCGGAGCAGGTGCACACTCATCCCTAATCCAAAGAGAGTTCATATGGTATAGAGGTCCAAACCCAGCTTCCACAGGCGTTAGAATGCATACAACAATTATAACAATCCCAACCCAGGCCCAAAATATAGAGTGGCAGGCCAAACAACAGAACAGACCCAGAAGCGAAGGGCAGGTCAAACAACAGAAAAACATAATAAGCAACAAACAGCCCATAATAAGCACAACAGGGATCATGGAGCACAGTGGGAAGCCCAAGACTAGCTTACACCCCAGAAAAAAAGATGGGAAGTCTGTATTTGTCCTCCATTGAATGAGGCCACAGTGTCACACATATAGTAGGCACACCCCAAACACATCAGGAAGCCAATGAAGGGTGTCGTACAGTTGGTATTAACTAAGACTGTGCTTTTGGACAACATATGTGGCAAAATATGGGGACTGAGTCCTCGCATATAATCAGAATATGTTGGCCCAATTTATGGCTAGCTCACAGGGCCCCACCTGGACCCCTAAACCTGACAGGATGCCGGATGGTGTCTGCAACCTCAGAACATGACCAGTCTAATTCCTGCAAGGAAATTGTGAAAACAGATCTACCCTTTCTTTGTTACTTTAGGCATGCCTAAAGGGAGACACAAGAATTACACAAATAAGCATTTCAAACATTTATTGAGGCAATTGGATTCTTGTGTAAAGTACATGAGCTGCAATTATTAGTAGAAGGAAAGAAAGCATTGTTACCAGCATTACAAGAATGGTGAAAAAGATGAATAATTCAACCATTATAATTATCGCAGAGATTATAGGAAAATATGAAAATATATAATAATTATACTCCTACCTATTGCTAGCTGTCATATAGAGAGAATAGTGTGAATGCTTTCTGCCAGATCGCTTGGAGCAGCCTAACTCCCATTTACCTGTGTGTGATGTATCAGGAAGCCAGTCTGGTATAGAACAGGCCACCATCCTTTTCAGGAGAGTGATGAGAGCCAGCAAGGATGGAAATCAGTCACAGGCGAACTTCCAGGATAATTCATGGAGGTGCTCCTCTGGCAAGCTAAAGCTCAGCTGCAGTTTATATAATGAAAACTGGTTTTATTTGCACTGCGTCTGAGGTCCATTGTTAGTGTCATTGTTTGTCTTTCCGATTCAGAGCTATCTCCTAACAGGCAACAAAATGCAAGTGCATCATGCTCAGTGTACTTTATCCTTGAACAAAAAGTACAGTGTCCTGATAAAAATTCTTACCAAAAAATGTGCGTTGCAAGCAGAGCACTTTCTGAGTGCGTTATCATGTATGTGCTAGGTATCAGAAAAGTCACTGTTAGACCTGAAGGCCTTAGGGTGGTCTTCCCCCAACTTGTTGCCTGCCTCCCTCCATGTTTCTGTACTTGTTTATGCTGGTTTTAGGACTCTGAGCACTTTACCACTGCTAACCAGTGCTAAAGTATCATGTGCTCTTTCCCTTAAACATATTATGATTGACTTACACCTGGTTGCAATATTTAATTTGCCTGCAAGTCCCTTGTAAAGTGGTATACCATATACCCAGGTCCTGTAAATGAAATGCTACTAGTGGACCGGCAGCACTGATTGTGCCACCCGCACAAGTAGCCTTTAAAGCCCATCTCAGGCCTGCCATTGCAGAGCCTGTGTGTGCAGTTTACTGCCTCTTCGACTTAGCATTTAAAACTACTTGCCAAGCTGTAAACTCCCTTTTATTACATATAATGCACCCCTAAGGAAGGCCCTTTGTAACTCAGAGGGCAGGGTGCTATGTAAGGAAAAGGTAGGACATGTACTTTTATGTTTTACATGTCCTGGTAGTGACAAATAGCCTATTTCGTGTTTCACTACTGTGAGGTCTACTCTTCTCATAGGCTAGCATTGGGAATTACTTAATACATCTTTAAGCTGTAATTCCTAATCAGAGAGGAGTAGCTTTTTCATGTTTCATATGTTTGGAATGGTCTTGATAAATCATCTTTACTTGTGAAGTTGGATTTAAATTTACAGTTTTAGAAATGCTACTTTTAGAAAGTGGCAAACACAACAAGATGATGGACGGAGTGATGAAACTTTTCAACCACTCACCCCCAGTCACAGATCAGGGTTTAATCCATCATTCTTTTGCTCACTATGCCACTCCAGTTTGGACCCAGCCATATGCAAATCAGTATTGACCCTCATGGGAACAGTCCAGCCTGAACTGCCAGGCCAGGTCCTCCCTGGACCTGAAACAGGCATCCTGGGACTGGTTTCATGCCATAATCCCTCATCAGCCAAGTTAGCTTGAATCCAGTGGCGCAGTGAGCACAGGACCCACTTCTGGGCATACCCTTCCCAGTTAGGACAACAAAAGCAAAAGGAACAATTGATGGACGGAATGCTGAACAATGCAAACATTCATCCCCAGTCACAAGGATCTGGGTTTAATCCATCATTCTATTGCTCACCAGGCCACCCCAGTTTGGATCAAGCCATATGCAAATCAGTCTTGACCCTGTTCCTCAGGGGAACAGTCCAGCCCGAATGATCGATTAAACCCATGTCTTGTTATAGGGGGTGAATGTTTGCATTGTTCAGCATTCCATCCCTCAATTGTTCCTTTTACTTTAAGAAAGTGGACATTTCTCAGCTCTTAGCTCTTTTGTGCCTTACAGCCTGTCTCCAATACACGTCTGAGTTGGGTAGCAGCTACACTTTGTGCATTCCCTCCAAATGCCACAACCACAGAAAGGTGAGGCTCATCTGCATTCTGAGCACTCTTCTGCATTCATCTGCATTCTGATGGGTCTTCTTGGGCAGGGAGGAATGTGAGGGGCTGACACTTACACGTCAATAGGTAGTGTCCTGTCCACACACAAAGCACTGATTTACCCCCAAGAGTTAGCCTGGCAGACAGGGCTGGAAAGGATTGTGCACACTTCAGAGGCCAGCCTTTAATGTCACCTCCACTTCAAATGTGCTTTGGGGTATAAGTACTGGGTACCTGACCTGCACAAATCAGACACTTCTGGATCTTGAACTGAACCTCTGTCAGAAAAACTGCTGTGCTGCTCAAAGGACTCAACTGGACTGCTTTTCTGCTTGTTGCCATGTTGCCTGCTGCTCCCTGACTCTGGTGAATGAGAGTTGGACTCTGCCTTCCCTCTAAGTGATCTCCAAGGGCTTGCAGGCTTGCCTCCTGTTTTCTGAAGTCTCAGGAACACAAAAGAAATCCTGCAATCCTGCTGGTGCTGCTGGCCTTCTGTGAGTCGTAGCCTTGCCTGAGGTGCCCCCTGCAAGTCCTGGTCTTCAGAAGTGGGTTCTGCAGCTGTTTTGCTACACAATCAATGCATTGTCACCACTGTGCCGATCGAAACCGACACAGTGCTGTTCAACATGGACACAGTGCCCTCCAACGTGGACACAGCACTGATCAGGAAACAGCCCTGTGCGGCTTGACAACAGCACAGAGCTGATCCAAGTTCCCGACCAAGAGGCTTGACTACAGTGCATTGAACTGACTGTGAGGTTCGACGCTGGCCCAGTGCCGATCCGAAGTCCTGACCATGAAGCTCGACTGCGACGCATCGATCCATCTGTGTGAGTCAAAACCGACACGGTGCCTCCCCTGTGTGGAGAAGGTCAACACATTTCGTTGCTTGCGACCAGGAAAGGTACTTTGTTCACCGTGGCCTGCATGGGTCCTGTAGACGGCCTACGCTTCCATTAGGTTGCCCGGAACTTTGACTTTGCCCTGGTCCAGCGCAACTTAAAGTAACCTTTTTAGTGCTACTTACTTCTAAGTGCTTTACTGCTTTTATTTCTTCAAAATTCAATATCTCAACTTCTGCATGTTGGATGTTTGTTGTTTTGCTCTTGTTTTAGATACATATACTCTATTTGTCTAAACTGTTGTGGAGTCTTTTAGTGGTGTATTTACTGTGCTATTGTATGAGTTATTGCACAAATACTTTACACAATGCCTTCTAAGTTAAGCCTGCCTGCTCTGTGCCAAGCTACTAGAGGGTGATCACTGGATAATTTAGGATTGTGTTGTGACTTACCCTGAATAGGATTGTGGTCCCTACTTGGACAGGATGCATGCCTCCGCCAGCTAGAGACCCAATTTCTAACATCTCTGCCTAAAAAGATGTTAAATTGAAACATGAATATGCAAAATGGAAGCTATGGTCCTAATGATCCTCACTACAAGGGCATACCAAGCATCCAAAGCCATACAAACAAGCCCCCAACAACAGAGCAGTGAGGAAGGAGTACATAACAGGACACGTCATAAAGACAGTGCACACATTCCACAAACCCAGAGGAGAAAACAGGGGGAAGCAAACATACAGCCTACATTTTAGGGAACAAAAGAGAGGGAAATCATCAGTCCTTCAGAGTAGGGGACTCCAGCAATGCACACCAAGCAAGCACTCTCCAACCCTAAGTAAGCAGAGAGTACATGGGTGGGTGCGCATCCCAAACCCAAGAGTCTTGAAAGTTTAATCCAGTGCCATGAATGGAAGCCCACAGCATTACCAAGTAGAGCAATCAAAATCAAGTCCAGCAAGGACCCTGGGAAGAGCAGACCACACAGAGGAGCCAGCATCACACAACGTGCAATGGCTCCAGGAGGGAGACATGGGTGCACACACTGCCAGTCATACCCGGGCACAAGGCCAGCAGGGGCCCATAAATCCAACAGAAGCCAGAAACACAATACACAAATAAGTCAACTGAAAGGAGAAAACACTCTAACAGGCCAAAAAATATAATCACCAACTCCATTCAAGAGGTAAGAACTAGAGTGTGGCAGCTTACAGAGAAAACAGACAAAACTGAATGATTCTGAATAGAAGTGTTCTTCTGTAGGCATACCTGGGGAAAGAGTATTTTAATTCTGTTTTCTTTTAGCTTGGAATTGACGTCCCTGTCTCTAGAGCGCGGTCACCCTTCATAAGGTATGGACTGCGATGAGGATGATGAGGAAATGCTTCATTAAGCATTGCGTTTGGAAACCTACATTATGGGGCCTTCTGACAAAATTGGGTGGAGTTGCTCAGATTACTTACTGTTAATCTTCATCACTCCGAGTCATAGTCTCCCTCATCACAGTCCTCACCAGTATGAGCCTCTGCCTTGTCAGGGTACAGATTCCATAAATAAAGTTTCAAATTTGCCTCTACCAATAGAGCTGCTACGGGACTTCCTGTACCATAACCCATAAATGTGGTGCAACCCTCTACAAATCCTAAAATAGCAAAGATCAACCCAAATGGAAAAGGAAATCACAAAAATGGAAAGGAACGTCTTATAGTGATGTCCATATCAACAATTTATTATTGTATTTCTTCAGCAAACAGTCAGCAGGCCAAGTTCCAATAAAATATTCCAATTTTTATTCCAAAATTGTTGCAGATGAATCAATATGTCACATATTCATGAAGTCTTTTCAGCCTACGCGTTTCGTCCTATACCGGACGTCATCAGGGCTCTTTATTCAAATATTACAACCAGTATTGATAGATTTCAGTCTTGATAATTATTCAGTTGGTTTCTTCTTATACTCCATTCAATTAAGTCTAAATGATGAACAATTCTTATGAATAGCTGTATTAGCTTATACTCTATTCCAGCTTCCTTGGTATTCAAGTCCAAAGACCCTTAATATATACACATAAATATTCGGTCTTCGTAAGTAGTTTCCCACAGTATCCACTGCTCCACAGTATCTATTAGTTCCTAGTTTTGCATTATCAGCTAAGGCCGCGATAAGCCTCCTCCATGAACAGCCGATCCGATAATTCCCGCTGTGAAAATGGAAAAGGCTACAGTTTTACCAGCCTCTCAAATATTGGAAATCTATCAATATTTCTCCACCAGGAGTAAAGGAAGGGAATTCTAGGACAGTGAGGAGGAAGGCTATAGGAAATTACCATATTTTGCATGGTATACACCCAGATTTTTGTTCTATTTGTTTTTGCTGGCTGTAGAAATCTGTGCACTTTACCCCCAATAACCAGTAGTAATGTGCCTGTGCTCCCCCTTTAAGCATGGTTGAATTGGCACAACCTTAAATTGCATATTCAACTTACCTATAAGACCCTGGTATATGGTACAAGGTGTATCCAGGACCTGTAAGTTAAATGCCACTAGTGGACTGCAGCCCCCATTGTGCTATCCACTGCAGTAACAATTAAAACATGTCTTCAGGCCTACCCACATAGCCTGACTAAGCAGCTTTTAAACTGCAATTCGACCTGTCAAAAATAAACCCTTCTGACAAATCTAAACCTTCCACTTCACTATTAAATAAGTCACCCCAAAAAGACCATATAGCCCATAAGGCAAGGTGCATGGTATTTAAAAATAGGACATGTAGAAAGGTAATGTTAAATGTGTCCTTATAGTGACTAGCACTTAAAAGCTATTTTCACTGCATAAAGGTTAGCTGTTTCTTAGAGAAACACTGAGATACAATATTGCATTTAATAATGCTATCCTCAACTAGGAAACACCTAGAAATTTAATTCTTGGGCTCTTTGTAATATTTATTAAAAGCCCAATTCACTTGGGAAGTTGGATTTTCAAATAATACTCAATCAATCAATCAGGAGTTTGTATAGGGTGACTACTCACCCGTGAGGGTCTCAAGGTGCTGGGGGGGTGGGGCTGCTGATCCGTTTGAGTGTGGAGGTTCAGTCGAAGAGCCAGGTCTTGAGGTCCTTCCTGACTTGGGTCAGCGATGAGGATTGCCTGAGGTGGAGAGGCAGGGTGTTCCAGGTCTTGGTGGTGAGGTAGGAGAAGTATCTTCCTCCAGTTCTTGTCCTGTGGATCCGTGGGACTGAGGCCAGGGCGAGTTGGATGGAGCAGAGTTGTCTGGCGGGTGTGTGGAATGCGAGGCAGTGGTTCAGATATTCTGGTCCTGCATTGTGGAGAGCTGTGTAGGCATGTGTGAGGAGCTTGAAGGTGATTCTGTTCTTGATTGGGAGCCAGTGGAGTTTTCAGAGGTATTGTATTATATGGCTGTGGCGGGGGGTGTCGAGGACCGGTCTAAGCAACATGTACTTTTAAAACGTTACCTTTTCTCTGCCTGAAGCTTCTGTAGCTGTAGCCCTTTGAGTGTTCAATCCCTGATTAAGGTGTCAAAGCTGCTCCCATACCAGAGACAAATGCCTGGGGGATGTTTCTGTTCCTTTGGCTGCATGACCATTTGAGCAGCGCCAAAGAACTTTCTTAACTTTAAAGGTTCTTCCACTGTCACAATCAGATGTTAGGTGACACCTGGACAGGCCCTTTCTTTTGTTCCCCGAGTCAGTCAGGCTCCAATCCCAGTAAGGAGGAAGCTGCCGCAATAACTGGTCTAGAGTGATGACAAAGGAGGGCTTGCTCAGTTCTCTGTCCCCAACTCTGGGGAGGCTACGTACACAGGCTCTGCACAGTGTGAGAAGGGTTTCACCATCTTAGATTTATTTGAGAGGGCCACTGGGGGATCATTTGCTGTAGGGTGCACAGGAAATGCTGTAAAAGTGGGTTGGGTAACCCCTGGGAACTTTTACCCTGTGAAGATCTGAAGAATGCCAAGAGAATTCTTGCATTGAAGAAGGAAAGGGAAAAACCAGAAGTAATACTAAGTCCTGAGAAAGATGGAAAGATGTGGAGATCTTAGATAGAAAAGTGAAGCTCAGACTTAAGGACCACCTTATCATGAAAAACTGTTTAGAAAGCTTCAAAGAAAAGAAGGGCCCTGATTTCCCCTAGTCTATGACCAGAAGGTATAGCCACTAGGAAAAAAGACTTTCAGTTTCAGACACTTCAAAGAAACTGACTTCAGTAGCTCAAAAGGGGCCCACTTAAGGCAAAAAGAACTAGAGGTAAGTCCTAGGAAGGAACTGGTGTTTGTACTACTGGTCTTTTTAAATGAAAACTCCTAAGGAGTCGGAAAGCAAGGGAGTCAAAATCTGAGATTGAGGGACATATAATGACTGTGATGGCTGCCCAATGGCTACGTAAAGTAGAAACAGTGAGTGCCAGCAGGAAGCCATCTGTCAAAAACTCTAGAATTTTAGAACCATCACAGGATGAGGCTTTAAGTTTTGGGAAACAAACCAGGAACTAAAGTGTCTTTAATTCCTCATATATAGCTTTAAAGTGCTCAGCTTTCTAGAATTGTGAATTGACAGAGCCACCTCTGAAGAGCAACCTAATGCTTCCAATCTTTCCCCTATTGGTCACTACTTACAGCACCTTCATGTCAGGTTGAACAGGATCAGGGTCAGAATCAACCTGCGGATTCTCATCACCAGAGGACCCAGAATCGATGTCTTCTTTTGGATGGGTGCTTCTTACCCATAGTGCTGACCAAACTTCTGGAAGCCACTGCCAAAGTGTAAGCAGCCTCAAGACAAAAGCTGTACTTCATGCGTGCGCTACCCACATTCCAATGTTGCCAAATAACAAGGCGTGATAGCTGAAATATTCCTGTAGCATTCCTGAAGTAAAAGTCTGGACACAGGAAGGCTGTTAATTGTAGGTTTATTCCCATAAGAAGATCCCATACAACAGCATGCAGGCAGCAGCATCAACTGACGCTCAGCCCAAGTTACCACAAGTTCTACATTGAACCACTATGACATACATATCATTCCAAAATGACATGAGCACAGCTAAACAAAGAAGGAAGCATGTCAGCATATAATTCCAAGCTAGAAAGGTGGGCACACCACACACTTCCCTTCCTTACCAAACTATATATCAACATACAACAAAAAGAATACATAATAAAATCAAGCATAATCGCTGAGATAACCAGAACGTTTGATTGTTCTGGAGGAATGACGAGTACTTCTCATCCAATTAGTATTTTTATCCACTTTCATGAAGGGACAAACAGGAGAAGTAGTAATGTTACCTGAACTTGCATTAAACCTTCCATTGAGTTTTCCCTTAACAACCACAACTCTGTTTAGATTCCAAATGCGATGATCTTGAGTTTTAATAGCATTATTGAAAACTTTGATGACCATTAGAGGCTTCATGAATTTAGAAAGAGAATTACCACCAAAACCAGGGCGTTTAATCATGACCCAATCACCTACATTCACCTCAATTTTTTTTACAGCTTTCCTAGAATCAAAATAGCTTTTCCTTTCAGTGGCTTTCCTCTCTTCCCTCCTTTGTACATCACTACCATCGCACACACTTTCCTTTCCCTTGACTAACTCATACTTATTGACCCAAGAAGGTTCTAAACATGTATTAGGCACTCTACCACGGAATAATATAAAAGGGGGTTTCCCAGTGGTGCCATGAGGAGACATTCTGTACTCCTCAACTTTCTTAAGAACCTCACTTTTCCAATCCAGGGATAATGACTTTGCTAAGGTAATAGTTTCCTTAAGCACTCTATTGAATCTCTCGACCATCCCGTTTGATTCAGGATGATAGAGAGAACATGTTTTATGAACTATACCTCTCGAGGATAAAAACTCCTCCATTTCTCTTGAAGTAAGTTGAACCCCATTGTCAGTTAGAATAGACTCAGGCATACCTTCCTTGGAGAATAACTCTTTCAAACACTTAATTACGTGTGCTGAATCTATCACTGACAAAAAAAAAACTTTGGGCCAACAAGAGTACATGTCAATTATGATTAAAAGAAAAATTTGTAAACTACCACTATGTACAGGTCCAAGAATATGCAAAGCAATGTCCTGCCAAGGACTTGAAGGACGCTTCCTCACAATCAGGGTTGCACCCGAGAACATTTGGATTTATCACTCAAAGCGCAAGGAACACAGTCTCGCACCACACGCTCTACAAGCTTGTCCATGCCGGGCCACCAATATGACATACGCAATCTTTCCTTGCTTTTCGTAAGACCCGCATGGGCAGAATGAACTAAATCCACCAATTCTTTCCTGAGACTACTGGGAGGAATTAATCTCGTACCCCGAAACAACAAACCATTCTCAACAGACAATTCATTCCGTATATACCAAAATGGTCTTGTGAGCTCAGATCCCGCCTTACTGTTTGTCCAACCCCTTTGAACAAATGACATTACCTCTGTTAGTGTAGAGTCAATGGCTAACTCCTCACTCCATCTCTTTTCAGAAATTATATCATGATCCACCACACACACACCCATTCATTACTTCCTTCTAACTCCTCACCCTCAGGAGATTCTCTAGGGATGAGACGTGATAACACATCTGCAACTCCATTGTCAATGCCTGAAATGTACCTGAGTGAAAAACTATACTCTTGCAAACCAATGACCCATTTAGTGATCCTACTTGAAATCAAATCAAGACCTTTTTTATTAAAGATTTCCACTATGGTCTTGTGATCAGTACGGATCTCAAAGTCAATTTCCAAACAAATTTCTTTAATTTTTTAATGGCCGAAAAGACAGCAAGGGATTCCCTTTCCACAACAGAATACCGTGTTTCAGGATCTCTTAAACTGCGGGATAGAAACATGACGGTTTGCATACCAGATGGACCATGCTGTTGTAAAACTGCACCCAATCCTTTCTCACTCGCATCAGTAATAAGAACGGGTTTAATCCTGGGGTCAAAGCTCTTCAGGGAAGGAGCAGCATTCAATTTTTCTTTAACACTGGTGAATTCTCTCTCGCAGAGTTCCGACCACTCAAAATCAACGCCCTTGCGTAACAGGCACCTCATGCTTACAGTAGAATCAGCTAAATTCTTCACAAATTTAGCGTAATATTCCACCATACCCAAGAATTTCATCAATTCACTTTTATTGGTGGGAGAGCTCATATTTTGAATAGTATTAATCAGATCACTCTTAGGCTTGACCCCATCACCAGTTATATTGTGCCCTAGGTAATTTATAGAATCAGATCTAAATCTAGATTTTTCCATTTTAATCGTAAGATTACAGTTGCACAATTTTCTTAGAACCATCCTTAACCTAGAATCATGTTCATCCACATTATCTCCAAATATGAGAATGTCATCCTGATATATGCATACCCCTGCCAGATCTTTAAGCACATTCTCCATGGCACGCTGGAAAACAGACGAAGCTGAAACAAAGCCAAATGGCATTCTAATAAACCTAAATGTGCCAAAAGGTGTTATGAATGATGTAAAGTCCCTACACGATTCTTCTAACATCAATCTGATGATAAGCAGAAGTGAGGTCGATTGTGCTAAACACCTTCGCCCCACCAAGTAAAACCAGCAACTCTGTAATGTTTGGCAAGGGATAATGATCCACAATTACACACTTATTTAATTGCCTCAAGTCAATGCAGAGACGTAAGTCTCCATTGGGTTTTCTGGCAGCGACTACTGGAGCCAACCATTCTGTACCCTCCCCTTCTTCAATGCTACCACAACTTTTGAGTTTGGAGATTTCTTTATGCATATCATCCCTCACTGAAAGAGGCACATTTCTTACCTTGCAACATACAGGCACAGCATCATGTTTCAATTTAATTTTGTGTTGATATCCTTTCAAACACCCCAACTCATGTTTGAAGACACCAGGAAATTGTTTCTTAAGATCATGTAGAAACTCGTTATCTCCAGATTTCACTACGGAGTACACCCTATCCTTAATTTGAATGGGAGGATCAGCATTAGGATCAAGAAATACACCTAAGTCACCCTGGTGGAGCCAACTGATAATACTATCTCCCTTCTTGGATACATACATTTTTCCTGATACCAGTCTGTTTTTATACTCAATCAGACCAACGAAATACCCATGCAACTTGATGGGCTCACCCCCATAAGCCAAAGGTGTGATGTCAGGCTTTATGAGTGAAATCTTGTTTTTTAATTTCGTGAGATAAAATTCATTAGAGACAATAGTGATCTTAGCACCCGAATCAAATAAGACACGAGTGGTTTCCCCTTCAACAGTAATACTATCAAAGGGACAAGACTTCTTACTAGTTCCATTCTGAACCTGTATCACGATTTGCCCATATTCAAAATCATTAGAACTTATTTCAGTATTGTCACCCTCGTAAATCTCCACTCTTTTAACTCTTGGGACAGATTTACTTTTGCACATCAAAGAAGAATGACCTTTTTTTTTGCACTTAGTGCAGGTTTGACCCAATGCTGGACATTTTTTATCATTTGCGAGATGACCCGCTTTACCACATCTGTAGCATCTTCGCTCTACCACTTTTCCTTTAAATTCCTCTTTATCAAAGAAAGAATTGTCTTTACTTTTTTCCACCCACTTTTGGTTTTTATCTTTAACCATTTGTAGCTTGGCATCTTTTTCACTGTCCTTTTTTATCACTGCAACACATTTCAATGAGTGTTCAATTCTTTTAGCCACAGTGAGAACTTCATCTAAAGTTGGTTCATCACGCAACCAAAGTTCTTCCCTAACTTTTTCCATGTTGCATCCAAACATAAACTGATCACGGATGCGTTCATCAGTTAAATTTTCAAACTTGCACGAAGAGGCGAGTTTTCTCAAATCAGTCACATACCCTTCTACAGTTTCTTCATCTCTTTGCGTTCTTTTTGCAAATTGATATCTTTCCAAGATAGTACTAACCTTAGGCAAATAATGTTTATCAAGTTTCTTAATACAGATCTCATAATCATTTAACTCCCTGGCTTCTGCAGGAGACAGATCAGGAAGATGATCGAACACATCTTGGCCTTCTGAGCCCAAACAATGAAGTAGTAAAGAGGATTTCCTCTCTGCACTAAGAGAAGGCCCACAAACCCTGGCATACCTCTCAAACACCACCTTCCATTTTTTCCATTGTATGGGAGGAACTCCAGGACTGGACAGGAAGAAAGGTGCTGCCGTAACGTTTTGCATGTTACAATCTTATGAACACTCTAACTATCAAGCACTATAAATGTTAGCTAAATGATAAATAATTGACAAATACTTTGTAATTTGCAGAACACCGTAATAAAGTACCAAAAACTGCAAGCAATAACAAGAAATAAGTATATGCTTCTTATGTCACACGTATTATGACTTCAAAGAAAAGTAGTGTGAGTGTGGTGGGTGTATCCCAGACGGATGTGGTACGCAACAAATGTTGCAACATTCCAGAAAGTTAATATGTGTGTGTATCACAGTGAATGTAACACGCAACAAAGTTGCTGAACGTTGCGATCTCTGAATGCGTATGTCAGAGACACGCAATACAAATCGTAAATAAACACAGCAAAAATAAGTATGAATTCAAGAAACAGTGTGTGGGTCACTGAAATAACGCGCAGAGCGACTTCCTCCGTTACTGGGCAACGCCAAAATAAATTAAACAATCCTCTTAAGATGACCGCCACGCACGCTTACACGACGTGCTGGGAAGCATATGACATAGACAGAGTGACGTTGGAGGCTGTGGAACGCAGAGAACAAGGACGACGTGTGTAGTCTGAAGGAGCGAGAACTCACATGTAAGGTATGCGTTGCGTTCGCACAGATGACAATGAGGCACGCGGCCACAGAGTGAGAAACAAGTTTACTTTTAAAAAGATTCACTGTAGAGCACGCGCTGCAATCTTTAAATACAGAGTTGATTTTGAGCACACGCTGATATATATATTCTTAAAAACAACAAGGGATGAGCCCGCATCGACATCGGCACCTCCCAACCCCAACAGCAATTGAAAAGGGGCGAGTATGTGGCGAAGCTCCCAATCCCAGAATGATTTTGGGCACATGCTGATATATATATTCACAAAACAACAAGGGTGGAGCCCGCATCGGAATCGGCACGTCCCAACCCCCTACAGCAATTGAAAAGGGGCGAGTATGCGGCGAAGCTTCCAATCCTAGAAATCTGGCTGGACTTTAACAGAGTCTTGAAGCCAGAAAAAGTCATAAAACGGGGCAAAATTCATTAAGCATGCCACAGCTTAACGTGATATAAATCAGCGCAGCCTTGAAGTCAGTAACAAGTTATATAGCGGGGCTAATTCTTTAGGGATGTCTCTGCTAGATTTGTTAAAAGTCAGCACTATTCCCAGTGCGCGAAGAAGCTCATAAATCATAAAGATTATCTTTCACCGAATTCTTGTGTTGAGATCTTCTTAGGATATCCTGCTGACTACGCCAGTGTAGCATTCCTGAATTAAAAGTCTGGGCACAGGAAGGCTGTTAATTGTAGGTTTATTCCCATAAGAAGATCCCATCCAACAGCATACAGGCAGCAGCATCAACTGACGCTCAGCCCAAGTTATCACAAGTTCTACATTGAACCACTATGACATACATATCATTCCAAAATGACATGAGCACAGCTAAACAAAGAAGGAAGCATGTCAGCATATAATTCCAAGCTAGAAAGGTGGGCACACCACAATTCCCGTTGGACACCCGCCATGATAGAGCCAGGCAATGTGGTTCTGCAGCAGAAGCAGACTACGACAATAACAAACAATGCTCCTTTGCGCCATGCATGTATTTGCAATGCAGAGGTGGCAGCACATTTAGACACCAGGCCAGAATGTTTTATACAGTGTACTGAGCCCAAAAAATGCTTGATTCACTCAATAAAGCATGAACCAGGGTGCAGAGGAAGGCCACTAGAACAGGCCTATCTGCGCAGAAAAGGAAACAGCAATTCGACAATTAAAAATGCAATATTACTTATTTTACCTAGTTGAAATGCTTTTTTTGACAACCGTACAGAAGAAAACACAGGCTGCGTATAGAGTGGGCCTCTCTTTTGTGAGTCGTGGTACAAGAAGTCCTGTGACGGCCAATTGGTAGAGGCCAATTCGGAACTTTATTTATATAGGTGATATCTGTACACTGACGAGGCAGACGCTCATATAGGTGAGGACTGTGAAGAGGAAGACAGGTGAGGAAGGTAATGGTGCAAGAGCTCTATTCATCCTGCTCCCTTCCCCTACACTCGCACAGATTTCAAATATCATTGCCTATATCTTGCCACTTGTTTTCTTACCAGGATGTAGACTCTGCTCTGTCTGATGCTTGCCGTCTCCCGAGCCATTCACAGGCAGGGATTGGACCTCACAGGGTGGATGCTGGTTGTTCTGCCTTGCTTAGGAGAAGGAATGTCAGAAATTGGCTAAACTGAAGCAGATAGATATAGGTCCTTTAAACGTGTGTCTTGCGGTTCTTCATCTATCTCATGAACTTCACTTAGTAAGGGTTGGAACTCTATATATGTGGTGAGGAGGCTGGGTATCATTAGGAGCCTTTTGATGTCTAGGGGCCCTTTGTGTGATACCTTTCAGCCAGGCATTTAGGGCCATACACCACTGTCTCCATAACATCTTGTCAGAAACAGGTAACCCGTTGGCCAGTTTCTGAATGAGAAAGGCTTGCCTGGGTGAGGTTAACATTCAATGGTAGAGAATGAGTTGTTTTCACTCAACTGCTTTCTGTGACTTCCGCCTGTGTAACTAATGCTCCTCCACTTGTGACTTCGGAATCTGGATTGGGAGATGTCCAGGACGTGGTTGGTTTCAATAAAGTTGTCGAGCTGGGCATGAGAGAGCCAGGACTGGCTACTGTAGCCACTGTCATGCTTGCCCCCACTGGGGTAATTTGGGGATTGTCTCGAGCACAAAATTGGGATTGCGTGCACTTGGGCCTAAACAGTAGAGGCTGGGGTGGGTATTCTGAGACTTCTTTAAGATGGGTCAAGGAAATAGAAAAATAAAGTGTTCTTTCTCGAAAAACCAAAACACACTAGCTTCATTGAATTCACCTCTCACACCCTTTGGCCTGTGCTGGTGGACCCAAGTGACTGTGATGGTGGGTGTGTGCTGTGTGCATGTTGTGAAAAAGAGTGTGTATGTGTGTGTGTATAAATGTGATGAAACCAGAAAGGTATGAGTGTGTATTGTGTGTGGTTCAGAGAAAAATAGCGTCTGTGTATATTTATGTATTGTTTAAAAATGTGTATTTATGTGTGCAGTTTGAGCAAGTGTGGCTGTGAGCGATGGTGTGTGTGAGAGAGAATGTTCTGGGACATGTGCTAGAATGTTTGTGGTTTAAGGGACTGCCCGCTTGTCTTTATGCATATAAAAGAACTCTTAAGTGCGTGAGAGAGTGACAGAGGGATACATGGACTGTATAAGAGAGAGAGTGTGTGTGTATGTGACTGGGCGAATGTGTGTGCGTGTAAGAAAGAGTGAATCTGTGTGTGTGCGAGTTGTGAAAGTGTGCACTTTGTAAGAGAGAGACAGAAAATGCGTATCTACATATGTGTGTTTGAGATAGGGAGAAGAGTTAAGTGTGTGAAGTGATAGAGAGGGCAAGTGTTTGTGATGTATAGGACCCGGACCCCCCAGGTTGTTCCCGTCCCCGCGTCCATCAGAACCCACAAATCAAGACTTGATTACAAGAGCTGTGGGTAAAAGAGGCCATGTTTATTACAAACCCTCACACATAAACATGACAATATCTAACTAATAAGATTCACATTCCATAAGATATTGATTTATCAAATTCGATCACTAAAATAATATTTACATTTACATTTGATCATATCATCATAAACCATCAGCAGAATTGACAGACTTAATTGCTATACAAAGAATGTTCTCTATCGCTCCAGCACTTAGGGGCCCCTTAACAATGTAAGGCAATTTATGTGGCCTCCTTACCGCCAAAAGGGTGACCAGGGCCAACCGGTCCTTTGCCCACCCCACCACAGAACAAATTCCGCACAAATGACCAAATGCAATCAATCCAAAGGTCCGTCCCAATGTCTGGCAAGTGCACGCCATCGCGATGGAACATGTGATCCCCCCCTGAGCAATCTGTGAGGTATGTGACAAAGGCGGCCTTGCCCCGCACACAGTTTGGCCAATTCTCCATTCAGGCACCTTACAGAAATGTTCAAAGCCCTCGACCTCACTCCGGGCTCCCATTTCCGCCTCGGGATCATGCACGACCATGCGATCCGCGCCCCAGGGAATGTTCGCCCCAACCAGTCGAACTCTGTCAGCAAAGCCTCCCTGACGGCCCGACGACCCAGAGTCACCATGTCATTCCTGCCCAAATGCAGGATGATTAAGTCCGGGGACTGGAGTCCCTCTTGCGCCCTCGTCTCTTCCACCAACTGCCGTAGCTGCCCGATTCAGAGGCCCCCAGTGCCCCGCCAACGGAATGACATCCCTTCCAAACACGCCGGTTTCGACCCACGCTGCTGTTGCAATCGGTAAGCGGTCCGCCGCACGAAAGAGTGTCCCAACACCCATATCACTTTAGAGGGCATGCTACTGCAGAAAGAGAAAACAAATATCAGAATGGCCACGCACGAACAGTTTGAGGGACATCACAACAATTCAGGATGCACATAGCGCTGGAAACATGAAGAAGACCATCGACCTACATGCTTAACCTCGTCACTTGACAAACCTGCTCCCGCCGCCAAGGTTGCCGCCCCGATCCTGAATGAGTGGGAGGAATAACCAGTGGGATCTATACCTAGACTTCGCAAGGTGCTCATGAACACCGCCCTGAATTGATACTTTGATAAGCACCCTCCCTGTTCATGGATAAACAGGGCGTGCTTCCGCCCCTGCGGGCGAATAGCTAAGTAGGCTTCCATCCGAGTAACTGGGCACACTAGGGCCCCTGTGGCAGGTTTAAGCCAAAACGTAGTCCATTTGCCTAAAGGATCTGTCTTAGATCTACGTAATGTAATGGAAAGCCCACCCTGAAACAGTTTTACATCCTGCCATTGCAGACCCCCAGCAATATCCAATTTCGAGGCCCCCACCAATTTGCTCACTCTGAAAGCCCCATAAAAGGCTAGTGTGAAAGCGGCAGCAAACAGGGTCTTCTCATAAGCGTATGAGCACACCGACTGTAGAGCATCTAGCATGTCCCCCAGCATGCGCAAGTCAAGGGGCCTTCTGCCATCTTTCTTCACACCATCCAATCTGGCCCACCCTGCGAGTGCCTTCCTGACCAAGAATGAATTCCCGGCATCCTGAAACCCTGACAGTTTTGCAAAAAAAGCCAACCGCTGCTAAGTGAGCCCTCGCGTAAGACACTGGTCTGCCTTGCTCCCTCAACACCTGTAAGAAACCACATATGGCTTCTGATGAGAACAAGCTCACAATCCCTTGACGCTGCACAAAAAACCTGTAAGCTTTAAAATGATGCTGGTATGCCTTCCAGGTGCGCTCGCTCAGTGAGGCCCCCACGAGACCCGCTAATGCGGGGCTCCAATCTTCCACAGAGATCTCGGGAACACTGTCATCTGGTCCGCTGCTTGTGGGTGGAACTTCCGGAACTCCTGCAACTTGGAGCGAGACAAAGCATCAGCTGTCTGGTTCTCAACACCTGGGATATGCGCAGCTCTAAATAGTCAATTTAATCTCAGACATAACAGAACCAAATGCTTCAAAAGTCTTAGAATGTGGGTGCAAGAAGCACCCTGACTGTTAATAGCCTCCACCACGGACATGTTATCTGACAAAAAAATTACCGACTTCCTACAAAAGAACTCGGACCATACTGTGACTGCCACAACAATGGGAAACAATTCCAAAAAGGCAATATTTCTTGTCAGCCCACTAGCATGCCAAGCCGCTGGCCAATCGTCCTGGCACCAGCGAGGCCCCAAAACTGCCCCAAAACCAACACTACCTCCTGCGTCTGTGAACAATCCTAAGGCCTCACTGGTAACCGGCGGTGCAGGCCAAACCACTTTACCATTAAAGTCCTTCAGAAACTCACGCCAAACCTTCAAGTCATCCCTCACTTCTGCCCGCAACCTGGTATGGTGGTGCTTCTCCGTCAGACCTGACATTGCTCTCGCAATTGATCTGGAGAAGGGGCGGCCCATAGGGATGATGCACAAAGCAAAATTTAACTGGCCTACCAGCACTTGGAGTTGATGTAACGTCACCTTTGTTCCGGACAGAGCAGATTCAATTGCCTGCGAAAAAGCCTGCACTTTGTCCAATGGTAGCCTGCACTCGCCCACCACTGTGTCGAGCTCAATCCCCAGGAACGCCATGCATGTAGCCGGGCCCTCTATCTTACCTGGTGCAAGGGGCACTCCAAACTCCTCAAACATTGACACTAGATCCCCCAAAGCCCGCCTGCAGACTCCTGAAGATGACAGGCCCATCACCATGAAGTCATCCAAATAATGAACAATATCTGTGTGACTGGTTCTGAAGGTGAACAACCAATGCAACATCAAACTGAACAGTTCAAAGTACTTGCAGGATACTGCACACCCCATTGGCATGCATTTGTCATAGAAATAATGGCCCTTAAATTGGAAGCCCAGTAAATGGTAGTCATCAGGGTGCACTGGCATGAGCTGGAAGGCTGACTCTATGTCAGTCTTTGCCATGAAGGCGTTGGGGCCAAGATCACGCAATTTTTTCAATGCAGCATCAAATGAAGAGTAAGTCACGGAGCATAACGCAGGGTCTATCGCATCGTTAACTGAGGCACCCTTAGGTGCAGATAAATTATGTATCATTCTGAACTGGCCTGGATCTTTTTTAGGCACAACCCCTAATGGTGAACAAACATAGTCAGGCCAGGGGGGGGGTCGTGAAAGGGCCCGCTATCCTACCCAGCGCGCCTTCCTTCTCCAATTTTTGGGAAACAACAGTGGAATGGGTGCATGCAGACAGCAAGTTCTCACAATGCATAACGGGTGGTACCCCTTGCGCAGGTATGCGAAATCCCAAGGAAAACCCTTGATAGAGCAATTGGGCTGCGTTCCTATTGGGATACTGATTCAGCCAGAAAATCAGTCTCTCAATCTCAACCGGAGTGGGCAAAGTCCTATTGGGATGCTGCCTTGGGGTCCCTCCCTCTATCCTTGGATTTCTTGATACATTTGAATTCTGGATGGGATGGGTGGCCACAGAAAGCACAGGCGTGTTTAAATTTACACGATCCAGCTGGCTGTGTACATATTTTCCGGTTGAATGCCCAGCAGGTCCCCTTTTTCTTGCCCGATCCCCATTGTGTTGTACGAAAGGACTGCTTCATCGGTGTCTTGTTATTCACGCTTCCTAACCAAACATTCACCTCTGTCTGGTCCCAGCCAATCTCAGGGTCCTCTACCTTTGCCCATCTGAAATCCCTGTCATAGTCTAACCATGCCATCCCGCCGTACATTGCATGCGCCTTCAAAATTTTATTAAAATAAAATATCAATGGCGTCGCAAACTCAGGCCTCTTTTCTAGTATCACAGTTGCAAGCACATTAAAACCGAAGAGCCAATTTGTGATTGACTCCTCCACTTTCGGCTTTCTATCCTTGGAAGAGCTATCCTTCCCATCCTTTTCTTTAACCTCTACCTCCCTCCTTTTAGGCCTAATCAGTGAGAATATATCAATGAACTCACCCTTCCAAATCTTTTCCTTAACATCCGCTGGGACGTGAGAGGCTAATTTGCCGGGTTTGGAAAGCAATGTATCTTGTCCCCCCAGAGCCTTCCCCCCTCCACTGAGATTCTTGACCGTGGTCTCTGACCCCTTACCTGATGGGGCAACTGCGGATGTATCGGGTTTTGCAGGGGCCACCTGACCCACTGCCAGAGGGGCTGTGCTTGAACAATCTTTCACCTGCGCCCTCGCCATGAGATCTATCTGTTTGTGTAGTTCACGCAGGTTGCCCCCCAAGGCCGGTGAAGATGCCCACGGGGCCACTGAGGCACCACTGACCTGACCCCCCGACGTTGGCGCCGCTAATTGCGCCAGTAATGTTGCCATTGAGGCAAGTATGCTTGCTGTGGACCCCCGTGGTAAACCTGTTGACCCCCTGGGAATCCCTGACGTGGGAGCAGGCACGACTCCTGATGGTGAGCCCTGAGCTGGCTCCCCTGCACCTACCAAGATGTGCGTTGCCGGCGCCTGTGCCACCGTAGGCACCACCCCTGATGGTATGCTCTGGGCTGCTCCCCCTCCCCCTAACAAAACATTCGCTGCAGGTGCCTGTACTATTGACACGATAGAGCCCAACCCCCCCAGATTTGGTAAGGCAGCTTGCCCCCTGTCTCCCCCGCCGAGGTACTTGGAGTTGCGGGAGTCAATGCCCTCAGTGCACTGCGTATCTCCGCTAATACTGCCCCCACATCTGTTGAACTGGGAACCACCTGCTGCATTACCGCCGGCAGTGTAGGTGGGGCCGCCATGCTGGGTGTACCCTGGGTACCTTCACTGGATCGAGACTGACAATCCTGCCCGGTCTCACTGTTTATGCCAACTAGATCCACCCTCTTACTTTTATTTTTATCCTTACTGGGGCATGTCTTGGCCCTTTTCTCTAATGGTGGGAATGCTGCCCTAGGGGGCACATTAGCCCTACGAGGGCGATCATCCCCCTGGGAGCTGGCTCCTGCTCTGGGACCGGCCCTGCTGGTTCCTCCTCGATCCCATCGCTACTGCCCAACTTAGCCAGTACCAATCTAAGTAACTGGGACAGCTCTGGATCACCGTCCTTCCATTTCCCATTGCGTCCCCCTTTAGCAGGCATAATTCCCCAACTTCCTTTAATTAGATCACTCTTTTAACCATGATACTTCAGTAAACAACCGACCCCAGGCGCGCAGAATGCCCACCAAGAAGGTAATCAATTGCAAACCCACACCACTACAAAGAAGCCGATAACACCAACACTCCTTCCCCACCAGGCACCGCTAGTATCAAGAGGTAAATCAGGCTAGTACACTTGCAATAATCCCAGTGCCCGGCGACTCACTACAAAACTCACGCAGTTGCTATGAGAGGGGGGGAGGGGGTAGAGTACGAGAGCCACCTCCTGCGCACCCTGCTACTGTGTGCCTTCCGTTCTCTGCACCGGGCAGCCGAAGGCAAAAGGAGGTGCGAGGGGTCACCGTGATAGAGCTCCCCCCGTTCATACCACTTATCGTATTACACCTTCCCCGCGACTGCCCACCGCAAAGACCGAAGGCCCCCCTCCCTTTACCTCTGTGTGCAGGAAAGCACACCAACCGACAACTCCTGCCGGACTGCTAGGCCCTTTAATCCCGCTCGACGCCGAGGACCGCACTGCTACAAAGGCCCGGGCCGAGCATGCTTCCTTATTCCCATGAGGTTCCCGGTCCAGCAAGCGACCGGATGTCCCACGACAAGTGCCGGCCCGTGTCCTTGCCCTCGAATCGCCGTCCACCACCTGCAGGAGAAAGAGGAAAGAAGAAGGTTCTTCGACGCGATGAGATTCAAAGGAGTCCACTGTAACCGGGGCCGGCGCTGCAGAAAAGAGAGGATGAGGGCTTGGGCGAGGTGCCCTAAA
Source organism: Calotriton arnoldi (assembly GCA_963921515.1). NCBI lineage: Eukaryota > Metazoa > Chordata > Amphibia > Caudata > Salamandridae > Calotriton > Calotriton arnoldi. The sequence continues at coordinate 3,125,678 of CAWUFW010000839.1, forward strand.
TAGGCCCCCACCAACTCCTCCCCCCCACCGCCCGTCCCGGCAGGAAGTGACGTCACGTCTTGCCCCGGAAGAGATACCTGCCGGTCCGTTGACCAATCGCACGGCCCGGAATCACGAGGGCGTGGCGGGGTTCAGTGCCCTAATGGTGCGCTTTCTTAAAGTACGCGCTTTTCCATATGGGAGATACATAGCTACCAAGTGGCCCCAGACTAACGGTCACATTTTAGGCTAGTCCAGGCTTCTTAGTTAACATCAGGTGACATTCCTGGACTCCTAATTTCGTTTTTATCATTGTAATCATAGGCTCCAAAATTCCATTAAAAAACGTCCTATTTGATAAAAAGCCAGGTATGCCTAAAGTTGTCATACATAACAAAAACTCACTTGACAGTGATGGGGAGACCATGTATGCATGTGAGAAAGTGTGAGTGTATGTATGACACAGCCAAAAAATAAAAGGGGACTATGTGTGTGAGTGGGAGGGCGTATGTTTATGAGAGACAGTTACTGCTTGTATGCCTGATTTTGTAATGTATGAATGAATGTGTGTTGCCTAGAAAGGTACTGGGGCATGTGTGCATTATTTTAGTGTGTGTATGGGTGACTGCGATAGGGTTTGTGCACCTCTGTGAGCCTTTTGGGTGTTTGTGGAAAAGCGCGGAATGTGAAGAGCGTACCATTAGGACACGGTGCCCCAGGTCCCGGCCACACCCCCGTGTTTTTTGGTGCTCGGATAGGCCCCCTGCGACCGGGCGGGTATCTCTTCAGGGTGAAATTGACATGACGTCATTTCCGGGGGGTGCCGGTGCTGGAGGGGGGAGGAGGGGGTGGGGGCCTATTTAGGACGCGTTGCCCGGGCACTCACCCTCTTTTCTCTCCAGCTCCGGCCCTGGATGTAGCTGACCTTGGAGAATCTCGACGGAGCTTTCCCTTCTCTTTTGTTTCCCTGCAGGTGGTGGTCGTGTGTCTGAGGCTCGGGGTTGAGGCCGGCGCTCTTCGTGGGACCTGTCGGGGGAAGGATGCTTGCCGGACAGGGAACCGCTTGGGCTAGAGTTCACTCGCCCTGCCCAGGCCAGGCCCTGGTGGCAGTTCGGTTCCCGGCGAGCTTTAGCAATGGGTGCGAGTCACTCACTCCTGGGAGGATTTGTTTTTTTTGGGGGGTCGGTTCGATTTTAGCAGGCACACGGAGGTAAGGGGGAGGCCTCGGTTTTGTACTGTGCAGTCGCGGGGAGAGGTTTTTTGGAGATTAAATATACACACGTGCGGGGGCTGAAGTACAGTAAGCCCCACGCCATCTCCTCCTTCAGCTGCCCAGTACGGTGATCAAAGACGCATAGCGGCGGTGCGCGAGAAGGTTTTTTCCCATCTCCTCCCCTTCCTCCTTATTGATTTAGTGATGTGCGGTATTTGTACTGTGGTCGGCTTTGGCGAAACTAATTAGCTTTCACAGTCGGCGATCGGCGCGCATGCGGTGGTATTACTAATCAGCAGCTGTACGGCTTCTTGTTTTATTTAGTGAAGTGCCGGCCTTAGTTACATTGGTGCTGCATAAGTGGTGTTTTGCGATCAGCGTGCTTGCGGTAGTATTGCTGATTGGCATCGGGCATCAGTCCGGCTCCTGGTTCAATTAGTTCAGTGCCGGCCTTTGTTTCAGCGGGGCAGCAGAAGTTGTGTCTGTGGCGCGGGGATGTGTGTTTGGTAATCCTTGCTGGGCATCGGTGCTGGGCGCGCTCCCCCCTTTTAACGAAAGTCGTTTTTACGTGATAAGTGGAATTTAATGGACGGCGATCTACACGCCTGCGGTGGTTATTTGTTAGTTGGCGGGTAGTGCTCGTGACGCGGTTTGCAGTCTGGTTGGGTGATAAAATGCCTGCTAAAGGGGGAAGAATAGGAAAAAGGAAGGACAGTGATCCCGATTTGTCGCAGTTACTTAGGCTGGTGTTGGCCAAGTTAGGAAATGGCCGTGATCTGGATGAGGAGCTGCCAGGGCCGGTTCAGGATACTGAACCAACGTTGGGGGGGATGATCGACCTCGCAGGACCGGGGTACCCCCTAAGGCAGCATTTCCACCGGTCCCCAAAAAAGCTATGAAGTGCCCCAGTAAAGTGAGAGCTGGCAGTAAAGGGGGCGAGCTGGCGGGGCCAAGTGGTGGGACCGGGCAGGGAGGTCAGCCTCCTTCAAGTGAGGGTTCACAGGGACCACCCGACATTCCGGCTCCTCCTCAGCCTTTAACAGTGGAACAGCAGGTAGTGACTGGTTCTCCTGATGTGGGCACTATTTTGGCAGACATTCGTAGGGCATTGCAAGTGCTGACGCCCTCGGGGCAAGGCGTATTGGCAGGGGCATCTGGGAGTCAAACCGCCGCACAAATTGCGGTGGGGGCAGGCCCTTCTGGGGATGGGGGGCAGGTACCAGCGACACAGGTCTTGAATTTGGGCATAGGGGCGCCAGCTCCGATCGCGCCATCGGGGGTAGTTTCGCCGCTTGCCCCATTGATGCACGGGGGGCCGACAGGTGTGGCACAAGGGTCGACGACAAGTATACTAGCGTCAATGGCATCCATATTAGCGCAGTTGGCGGCACCAGTGACCGGTGCCAGGTCATTAGCGCCTCGGTAGCACCGTGGGCACCGTCAGCTGATTTAGGGAGCACAGTGAGTGCTTTGCAGAGACAGATAGCACTCATAGAGGGGGCCCCAAGGAAGGTGGACACGAATGCAGCCCCTCTGGCAGTGGGTCAGGTGGCCCCTGCTCAAGCTAATACAACCACAGTGGCCCCAACAGCAAAGGGGACAGGGACCTCAGACAAGGATCTCAGTGGTGGGGGGAAGGTTTTGGGTGGCCAAGATACATTGCTTTCCAGACCTGGTAGTTTAGCCTCTCACGTACCAGCTGAGGTGAAGGAAAAAATTTGGAAGGGCGAGTTTATTGATATATTCTCATTGATACGGCCTAAAAGGAGGGAAGTGGAGGCTAAAGAGAAGGAAAGGTAGGAGAACTCTTACAAGGACAAAATACCGAGGGTTGAGGAGTCGATCACGAATTGACTTTTTGGTTTTAATGTGTTCGCCACGGTGATGGTGGAAAAGAGACCTGAGTTGACTGCCCCTTTGATATTTTACTCCAATAAGATTTTGAAGGCACATGCAATGTACGGTGGGATGGCATGGCTAGATTATGACAGGAGCAAATTAACAATGTTCACAAGGAACTCATTTATCAAAACAATACAATTTCTGCAAGAAAGTATAACTTGCTTGAATTAATCAAGGGCATTAACAATCAAAATGAGACCTTATTGAGTCAGGTCAAGGCAATAATACCAAAAGTTTTTAATAATAGTGTTTTATCAAAAATCTCTTAAAAAGCCCACACAACAATTTTATCAAAGTAATGCTCACTTCAGCCGAAGTGAGTAGGTTTTATTTCGTAGTCACAATAGTTACCACAAAAGTATTTCCTAATGTACGAAGTATTTACACTATAAACATATCACAGTGATTTTGTGAGCCCCAGTGAAGTGACCATAACCTAACGTGGTGAAACACTAAGTGAAAAAGGAAACGGGGAGAACAGGTTATTGGCAGTAGTGAAAAGGAGGAGCTATACACAATGGACAATGTGGTTTTTTTTCAGGCTCTCTCTTTTGTTAATGTCGACGTTTTGACCCTCTCTTGTTACGGGGTCTCTTCAGGACAGCAATTCTGGAGACTAATGGAGGGAGAGTGTCAGAGAATGTGTAGGAAATACAATTGGGTGAGTAAAAAGGGGCTTAACACCATTGTCACGCCGTGGCTTACCATTGTCAGCACAAGGCGTGAATCTTCTAGGGAAATCCTGGCAGTGCGGATAGGTACCTATTAATGATGCACATGAGGTTATTAGGTACCGGCCAAACAGCGGAGAGGGTGATTTATATTGTTGTATGGTAAGTGAGGAGGCTTACCGGGTGCAATGAAGACTAGGTCAAAATTAAGTTGGTGCCTTTTGATGATTTCCATGAGGGGTAACTGGTGCAGCAGTCTCAATGGGACCGTGATTGGATGTGTTCGTTAGATTATTGTTCCAGGCAATGTACAGTAAATGGGAGTAAGTATCAGTAAACTGTGGTCTATTACACCACAATACAACAGGGAATACAGCCTGTGGTAGGCAGGTAACTCACCCAATCAGGGAACGACGGAGAGTAAATTAATTACTCCAATGGAGTTCTGTGATGAACTGTAAAGTAAGGAGAAACGGAGTCAGGACAAGCTACGGCTCAGGGCGGGGGCCTGACTAAAACCGGAAAGTATTCCGTAGTACTTACTTTAGCGTCAGGCATCGGTGCGCCTATGGGGTACGTCTCTGTGTAACTGGGGACGTTCACCTAGGGAGACGCTTAAGAGCGCATGTGCCGGGGCTGCATTCTCACGGCACATGCGCAGTAGAGTCGCTAGTCGAGGTGGGTGTAGCGGCCATCTTGGAGAGGGGTAGGTCAGTATGAAAACAATAGAGTGGGGGGCGTATGGTGCGGTGCACCAAGGATATCAGAAGGGAGGTAGTGTGTGCGTCCTATTATTAGACAATATGAGGAGGCTTCTTATGACTAATGTGCCCATTGGCAAAAGGACTCGTCTGTGACAATTTGCATGGCGATGTATCTAGCTGTTACAATTGAGGCGAATGTGATACAGATCAAGGGCACTTGTCCACCATGAATCTCTAAGTTTGGAAGTACAATTATTAAACAGTTACAACTAAGACGAATATGAATCAGAAAAACAAAAAACACAAAAACTAATCAGAAAAATAAGGGTCACTTATCCACCGTGGTATTTCAGGCGAAATTCGAAATACGATAGGTGCAATTATTTACAGTAGCCTATATCAATTACCAATTTGAATGGTCAATATAGTTGATCAAGAGAGTTGCATATGTATTAGATCCGACCACCTAAGAGCAGTGGATCGTGATTCCATGGAATTGACAGTGTAAATTAATACATTAAACATATAACATCAATAACCAAAACAAATCACAGAGACCAATCATACAATTCTCTCAAACTGTTCAGACAACCTCCCTTATTATACATTTGTATCAAAATGTAAGTTTGTAGCATGGAGAATGAACAGGATTCAATTGTAGTGGGGTTCTGTGAACATATATATATACTGGGACAACGATTTGAGCTAGTCAGATCCCTGGCTAGCTGGCAGTTCGTATCATAGTTATGCTGTCAGTTTTAATGTAGGCTAATGAACCTACGCCATTCTTCTAGGCTGTTCAACCCATTTCTGATGGAATCGCATTTTTCGATCCCTTTACACTCTAGAGACTGTAAGATGAGTGAAATGTCTCCACCCCTAGGGGGTATCTTGGCTTTCTCTATCACTTGCCATTTTAGGTCATCAGCCGTTTGCGATTTGTCCTTATAATGCTCTACTAGGGGGGCATTCTCCACTTGGCAACGTATTCTACTACGATGTTGGCCAATGCGTGCTTTCACTGGTTGGGTGGTCTGCCCGATATATATCAGGCCGCAGGGGCACCAGATGCAGTAGATAACATTGGACGTGGCACAATTGGTCAGATCACGTAGTGTTACTTTCATGTTGCCGTGTGTGAAATCTTTGGTCTCAAAAGTATGTTTACAGGCGACACAGCTTCCACACTTGAAGTGTCCTGTAACAGGGGGAAGTGACCAGAGGTCATGGATTGTGCTCTTGGTTTTCACAACGCTTGTGTCTGAGTGTACCAGATGGTCTTTGATATTCTTACCCTTTTTAAAGGAGAACATGGGTAATTCTTGACAGGAACTCAGTGTATTAAGTGTAGGCCAATGTCTTTTAATGGTTTTTGTAACCTGTGTACTCAAGGGGCAGAAAGTTGTCACACACACGCTTTTGTTGGTACGATTCCTGGTAGTTCTTGTGAGTAGTACTTCTCGAGGGCTGAACCATGCCCTTTTCATGGAGGTTTTCCCAATCTCTTGGGGTATCCTCTTTCGAGTAGTCTGGTGCTCAATATGTTTGCTTCTCTGAAGAAGTCTTCTTTCTCCGTGCAGTTACGCCTAAGTCTCAAAAACTGCCCATATGGTTGACCATCCTTCAGGGCCCTGGGATGGAAGCTGTTGTACTGTAACAGTGTGTTTCTATCCGTGGGTTTGCGATAGAGGGTCACATTCAGTTGATTGTTACGACATCTTATTAGCAGTCCAGGAAAGGAACATTCTCTCAATCCTTGCTGTATGTAAAGAATGCTGACTGACATTCATGTAGATATGTAATGAACGTTTCCAAACTTCCTTCAGGGCCTGTCCATATGAGAAAGATGTCGTCGATATAGCGCTTCCAGCACTTGATATTATTGAAAAAGGGATTAATTACAGTATTAATGTATTTTTCTTCAAGATCACCTACGTAGAGATTAGCTAGGTTGGGTGCAAAAATGGCTCCCATGGAGGTCCCTGAGCATTGTTGGTAATAGCTCATGTTGAATCTGAAGTAATTCATTGTCAGTGCGATTTCTAGAAGGTCTGTGATGAACTCAGTTGGGACTACCATGGGTGCTGGGCGAGAGTTCAGGACAGCTTTAATGATATTGATACTGTCCATCTGCGGAATGTTCGTATATAACGACTCTATGTCCATTGTTACTAACATCTCTTGAAGGGGATCGTATTCCATACCTTCTATTAGATTTATCATGTACGTGCTGTCTCTAACATATGTGGGTAGGGCAGGTACATAGTCTTTAATGAAGCTGTTGATATAGTGTCCCAAGGGTTCAAGGACAGAACCACATCCCGACAGGATGGGTCTCCTGGGGGGTTTGCCGCATCTTTATGTACCTTAGGCAAGGTATACAGAACAGGAATTCTCGGTTTTTTTTGGTTAAGGAAGTCGAATTCTTGTTTAATTAAAAATCCTTCATCAAAACAGTTTTTTGTCACTTCTTGTATCCGTTTCTGGATATCTGTCAGGGGATCACGTGGCAGTATTCTGTAGTGCTGGACATTGTTGACTTGTCTCATTATTTCAGCCTCATATTTGGTTCTTTCTTGGATGACAATCCCGCCACCTTTATCTGCTGGTTTCAGGATGATGGTGTCGTCTTTCTTCAGGGTAACCAGTGCCTCACTTTCTTGTCTGGTAATGTTGTACGGGGTGAATACTTTTTTCCTTTAAGCTTGAGGATGTCTTCTCTTACACTCCTTTTTCAAACGCTAGAATCTCAGGAGGCATCATGTTGTTGGCCGGTATAAAGGTTGATTTAGGTCGCATGAGGGAGTTCTGAGTAGGGGGTGGTTCTTGGTTGTCACTGAAAAAAACTCTTAGTCTCAGTGTCCTGAAGAATTTGTGGAGTTCCGTCTGGAGTTTGAAGAAATCCGTTCTTTCTGTCAGGACGTATGATAGGCCTTTGCTCAAGAGAGAGAGTTCATTGCTGTTCATTATATGTGTGGATACGTTGAAAACTGGGATGGTACCCTCCATATGCAAGGCGTTGGAGCTTCTTGAGAGGTCCACATCGTTGTTCTGAGTGATGTTTGTTTGGAGACTTCTTTCTTCCATCTCTGTTACTGGCCTTCTGGCCCCCAAGTGTAGTATTGGCGGCGCGTTTGTCTTTCTCCTGCAAACTGGTGCCATACTCTCTTCTGGTTCCTGTTGGTCCCTCTGCCCCTCTGTGCCTGGCCTAAAAAAGGCTGTTGTTGATTTCTTTGTACTCCACTTGGTCCTTCGCCCCCGTCGTCTGAGGTATCCGAGCCTGCTGAAGAGTCTGAGAAACCAATGAGGTTGTTATTCTTGTATCTTCCCCAGGTCACACTCTTCTTGTATGGTTGGGGTTGTGTGTAGAAATCGTCCTGTAGTTAAGGGAAGGACTTCTCTCTACTGTAAGCTGTGATATCCTTCTGTACTTTGTCCGCCTTCTTTTTCAATTCGAAGGAGTTGAATTCATGTATGGTTTTATTGAGTTTTTCTAAGGCTGCCTTGGACTCTTCTATGTTGTCGCAACCAAAAAGCTCTTTTTCCAAATTCTCTATTTCGAATGTATGACGATACAACGCGATCATTTAGATCGTGGTACATTACATCGTAGTTTTTACAACGCAAGTCGTTACAAAGACTTGCGCTGGAGGGCGCTGGACTTAGGAATAGTATGATTTACTATTCCAACTCCAGCCTACGTAACAGTAGGGAAGGTGATGGAATAGTAAATCACACTATTCCTTAGTCTAGAGCGCCATCTAGCGCAAGTCGTTGTAATGACTTGCGTTGTAATGACAGAGAAGTAAATGTATTGCGGTGTTTTGACCACGTTGTAAAGGTCGTTTTCCCTCTATTTCGATCAATTCCTGTTTGCTGTGCTCCAAAGCCCCTTGCAAATAAGAAAAAGCCCCTTGTTTTTCCGATTCGTTTTTGTGTTTTTTGTTTTTCTGATTCATTTTCATCTTAGTTGTAACTGTTTAATAATTGTACTTCCAAACTTAGAGATTCACGGTGGACAAGTGCCCTTGATCTGTATCACGTTCGCCTCAATTGTAACAGCTAGACACATCGCCATTCAAATTGTCACCGACGAGTCCTTGTGCCAATGGGCACATTAGTCATAAGAAGCCTCCTCATACTGTCTAATAATAGGACGCACGTACTACCTCCCTTCTGATATCCTTGGTGCACCGCACCATATGCCCCCCAATCTATTGTTTACACACTGACCTACCCCTCTCCAAGATGGCCGCAACACCCACCTCGACTAGCGACTCTACTGTGCATGTGCCGTGAGAATGCAGCCCCGGCACATGCGCTCTTAAGCGTCTCCCTAGGTGAACGTCCCCAGTTACACACGGATGTACCGCATAGGCCCACCGCTGCCTGACGCTAAAGTAAGTACTAAGGAATACTTTCTTTTTTTAGTCAGGCCCCCGCCCTGAGCCGTAGCTTGTCCTGACTCCATTTCTCCTTACTTTACAGTTCGTCACGGAACTGCATTGGAGTAATTGATTTACTCTCCGTCGTTCCCCAATTGGGTGAGTTACCTGCCTACCACAGGCTGTATTCCCTGTTGTTTTGTGGTGTAATAGACCACGGTTTACTGATACTTACTCCCATTTACTGTAGATTGCCTGGAACAATAATCTAACGAACACATCCAATCATGGTTCCATTGAGACTGCTGCACCAGTTACCCCTCATGGAAATCATCAAAGGCACCAACTTAATTTTGACCTAGTCTTCATTCCACCCGGTAAGCCTCCTCACTTACCATATAACAATATAAATCACCCTCCCCGCTGTTCGTCCGGTACCTAATAGCCTCATGTGTATCATTAATAGGTACCTATCCGCACTGCCAGGATTTCCCTAGAAGATTCACGCCTTGTGCTGACAATGGTAAGCCACGGCGCGACAATGGTGTTAAGCCCCTTTTTACTCACCCAATTGTATTTCCTAAACATTCTCTGACACTCTCCCTCCATTAGTCCCCAGAATTGCTGTCCTGAAGAGACCCCGTAACAAGAGAGGGTCGAAACGTCGTTGACATTAACAAAAGAGAGAGCCTTAAAAAAACAAACAGTGTCCATTGTGTAAAGCTCCTCCTTTTGACTACTACCAATAATCTGTTCTCCCCGTTTCCTTTTTCACTTAGTGTTTCACCACGTTAGGTTATGGTCACTTCACTGGGGCTCACAAAATCACTGTGATATCTTTATAGTGTAAATACTTCATACATTAGGAAATACTTTTGTGGTAACTATTGTGACTACGAAATAAAACCTACTCCAATCCAATCCAAACAAGCTTTATTCGACATATTAAGTCATAAAAGCACATACAAAATGCAAATAAAATAATTTCATAAAACACCTACTAAAATGTAATACAAAGCCTGAATGGAAGGACAAATAGAAACACCTTAGAAATATTATATACAACATTTAAAACCCGTTAAAATCTCATATAATAGAAACTTAATTTAAAAAGATTTCAGTTTACAAATTACAGGGCATAATTGCACTTAATTCAACCTAATATCTACTACAATAGCTCGATTGGGTACAGTTAAACACTGCCTCTTTTAACCTGGACTAGATGTAGAAATCGTGATCTTATTGCCCACGACCACCCCAAGTATTTTGCCATCGCTATGACAATCGTTATTGATGTATCAGTTCGTAGGATTCTTTCTGTTTCGCTAGACCTTCTTGTTCCTAAAAGCTTGCAGATTGGTGTCAGCCAGACACGGCGTGGGACATCGTATCCAACACAGGCGAACAATAGGTGGGCCAATGATTCTTTACTAGACTGACATACTGGACACGAATCATCACTAGGTTTAGCCCATCTAGTAGTAAATACTCTTAGTGGCAGTGTGCCCACCCTGAACTGGAAATATAGCTTCCGGTCATGCGGTTTTGTGATTAGATCCCAATATAATTCCATTCTGGGGATTAATTTGCTTTCCAGGAAAAATCCAGTTAGAGAGGACGACTCGCTAGTTCTAAGTGTATTGTACTGTACCATTTCCCAATATTTATCTTTCAAAATCTTCTTTGTGGGAAAATTGGAATTTATTGGGTCCTTCCACAGTGAGATCATTCCAATACTTGATAGAGTATCTCTAACCTCCCATAGCCATTTTATTCGGTGAGAAGTGTCTGCCCTTATTATATCTTGAAAACCAGCCGCATATACTGCAAGTTCTGGAGTAGTCCAGAGTCTCTGCCAGTACAAAAGGGGATGCAATTTAGCTATATCTGTGATAGGTTTCCTCCCAAGGTCCTACAATAACGGGCACGTTGGAGTGCTATGTGGTAACCTGATAATTTTCCTCAAAAACCTATTTTCTGATAATGTGAACATGGATAGGTTCTCACACCCCCAGAGCTCTGATCCATAAAGGGCAGAACTGATAACTTTCGTGTTGTAAATCTCAAGTACCGGGCTGATTGGCTTTGTGAATGAGGCATTATATTCCGTGTGCAACACCCCCGTCAATTGCCGGTGTTTTAGGGATGCCAAGTCAATCTGGTGGTTCCATTTCAGGTCATCCTGGATGTTAACCCCTAAGTATATAAACTCTTTAACTTGCTCTAGCAGCCGATCATTCATATTAATACCCCCCTTAAAGGCCCTATGCGGGTTAAAGGCCATAAGTTTCGTTTTCGACACATTAACCTCCAAGCCTCGGTTCAAGCAGAACTCCTCAAAGATTGTTAGAGCTCTCTGGAGACCACTTGGGGTCTTGGAAATGATCAATGTGTCGTCTGTGAACATTAATATGGGGATTTTTTCGCCTGCTAGTATTGGGGCATCCGTAGGGATAGAACTCATACAATTCACTATTCCATTGATGTATAAAGAGAATAGCGGTGGTGCCATCACACATCCTTGGCGCACACCTCTCTCTACAGGGAAAGGTTCAGTGAATTCACCCTGCGTGCCCCATCGGATTTTAGCATTATTGTCCTCATGCAATCTGATGGTGAGTGTCAGTAATTCTGGTGGCATCCCCATTTCTTGTAATGTACCCCATAGTTTGGCACGAGGTACAAGGTCAAATGCTGACTTAAGGTCAACGAAAGCAGCATACAAGCTGCCCTGGCCCAAAGTCACCATTTTCCAATAGAGCAAGATGAACCTAAACACCTGATCAATGGTGCTAGTGAATGCCCGGAACCCTGCTTGCAATGAAGATAAGATACTGAACTCATCAATCCATTCTTGGACTTTGTTAAGCACTAGTCTCCCCATTACCTTTTGCAGAGAGTCTATTAAGCTGATAGGCCTATAGTTCCCAGGGCATGATTTGTCCCCTTTCTTAAAAACAGGTATATTTCAGCTCCTTTCCAGGAGTCTGGGACTGGCGCTCCCTGGGCAATGGCATTAGTCAGCAATAGAATGTACCGGTACCATCTTTCCTTATCGTAGAGAAATACATCCCCAGGAATACCATCTGGCCCAGGTGCCTTCCCGGCCATTATAGATTTTAGTGCCGCTTCTACCTCATCCCTGCTAAAGGCCATGTCCTGATAGAACAATCGAGTGATATAACCCTCTTCGTCAGCTACAATTGAGGCATATTGGGGTTCAAAATAGTTCACCCAATCCATCTGTGATACATGATTTTGGGGCTGCCGGACCTGCCCTCCTCTGTCCCATTTGTATACATTCCAAAACTGTTTGGGATTTCTCGTAGCGCATGCCTCCCTAAGCTCCTGCCATCTTTTATCATCCCATATTTTCTTTGCCTTTATCTGGGTACCCCTATAGATAGACCTGGCTGTTCGAACTACTAGCGGGTCACCTGCTTTGATAGCTACCCCTAGAGCTACACGTGCCTCTCTACAATCTTTATTGAACCAGTGCCCTGCTTTCCGGTTTAAGGACTTTTTCTGTCTGCCCTGCTTGAAAAAATGAGTACGCAGGTGAGCAAAGAATTTATTATGGATGCAAGTTAATTACTCTAGGTCCGAAGAGTTTGCTACACTATCCTCAAGCTCGCTTATGGTGCTATCCATACCCTTTTTAATGCTGTCTAGCAGTTCGGGCATCTCTATTATTTTCACCCATTTAAGGCGTCTCATATCGTTAGTTGGGATAACATCACATGAGGGATATTCATTTCCTAATTGGATAGGTGCCTTGTGTTTTATTAATTCCAGAATCACACACAAGGGGTTATGGTCACTTTCAAGCCTATCTCTAACCATCATATCTCTAAGGGCGTGCCATAGTGCCAGACTAATGAATACATAATCTATCCTACTAGCACTATATCCGTTGTTAAAAGTGTTAGCCCTGGATCTATCTGAAGGTGTACGACCATTTACAGCCCGCAATCCCTTCTCCATGCAAATGGAGTTAATTTGGATAGCCACATCTGTCCACTTTTTTATAGGGTAAAGCTCCAGCTTTGGGATGCCCCACTTAGTATCTTCCTCCTCTGTAAGGTGACCCTCCTCATTTATAAGGGGCTCAAACGTCGAGTTAAAGTCACCCGCGACTAGGATTTTCGGAACTTCTGGATGTGAGTCAAGAAGATCGTCGAGAGCCGCCAAGACCCCCGACTTCTTCCCTTTAGTACCCCTCACATAGACATTATAGATGTCTATGTTCAAATGTGAGCCTGTGGCCAATCTAACTGCCTGAATATCGTGACTCTGGGTCGGAAGCACCTGTATATTTATCCCTAGATCTTGCCGCACCCAAATTGCCAAGCCCCCCGATGGCCTCCCTTTTGCACCTTTAACAGTTGGGATATAATAGTTCAAGTAACCTACACAAAAGAGAGGAACCTCTGCCCAGGTTTCTTGAAAAAGACAGATGTCATATCCCTCTATGAAAGCGTTCCACTCGGGAGAACCCATCTTCGTGCTCAGTCCTGCGATGTTCCAGGACAGCAAGGAATCCTTGATAGAGATTGTGCGTGGTGACAATGGCCCGCTAAGTGTAATGGGAGGTAGGCTGCTCTCCTCCAACACACCATCTATCTGGGTGGATAAATCAGGAGTAATCTTTGGGGATTGAACTAACCCTACAATAGAATGCTTAGGGCTCAGGGAGCTGCCCCTAGTAATAGGACTAGCTATTATGTGTACTTGTTGCTTTGGGGGCGATACTTTCCTCAGTCAATCATTATTTTCAAGAGTGGAACTTCCCTGCATACTAGATAGCCTGTGCCTTGGCAAGTGGGCACTCCTACTACTTGAAGGGGAACGTCTAACCTGGATAGATGAATGCCCTGGTGGAGTAGTACGAAACTCCAATGCAAAAAGGTTTTCTGCTAAATCTGCCCTTATCAGGGTAAGCTTCACACAGTCATGATGGTGAACTGGTGAAGTTAGCCTACGAGCTTTTACTATATCTTCCCTTATCACTGATCGACATCCCCTGACATGCCGTATCCAGTGAATAGCTTTATTTGTTAGGGAATCCGCATTCTCTATACCTTTACTTGCATCGAGCTTAGGTACATTCACCATAAAGATTCTATGGGTACTAGGTAAGTTAGATGGATACTGTTCTCGATGCCCAGGCTGGGAACCTAACTGCGATTGTTCGGCGTGAGAAAGAGTATTTCTACTAAGCGATGTCTGGTCCCTCATTAATAACCCTGGGCAAAGCACTACGCTACGCTCGCGTAGTTTGCGAAGTTTGCGCTACTTCGCACAACGCGAATTGCACGTAGCACAGTGCAAACACGCGTAGCGTAGCTTAGCGTAGTGCAGCGGTCATTTTTTGCTTGCTCGCGGTCCTCAACGTCAAGTTGGCGACCGCGAGCAAGCAAAATGACATCCCGGAGAGACTTTTTCTGCTCGTTCGCGATCAGCAACATCAAGTTGCCGATCGCGAGCGTGGAAAATAAACCTCCTGGCGAGATTCTCAATGCGGGGAGGTCAGGTTTCTCATTGCGAGTGGTCGCGTATGCTCGCGACCGCAATGAGAAACTACCAGTCTGCGTTGAGAAAGCTGCCGCTCGAGTAAAAATCTACTTGAGCGGCAGTAAAAGACAGCTCGCACTGTGCAAGATGCCGTTTTCAATGATTGCACAGTGCGGACAAGCATCCGGCACTGTGCAATCATTGCGAACAGTGCACTACGCAGTTCGCGTAGTGCTACGCGTAGCTCGCGTAGTGCGAACTGCACTTTGCGTAGCTTCGCGTAGCGCTACTTCGCGAACTACGCCCAGGCTTACTCATTAATGCTGCCTTATAGGGGTTGATAGGGTTACTTGCTGTAGAGCGTGGTAAATGCTTAGTCATCAGTGGTGGTGTCTTTGTTTTATTTACCCTAGCCTTTCCAGGGGGAAATGGTAACCTGCTGGAAATGGCGTTAATGTCTGTGGTAAAAGTAGCGAATGCAGCCAATGAGGTTACAGAAGAAGCACCCTGAGGACGAACTAGGTGGCTATTTTCCTTTACATTTGCACTCCCTCTTCGAACTGGATCAGAAGTTAATAACTTAACCATCAAGGTTAGATCCTCTATCATACTTCTCATGGACCCCACTTCCTGCCTTAACATAGTGACTAGTTGGATCATGTCCTGACATTCAGTGTTAGCACCTAGCACTACATCTTTGCTTTGTATAGATGGTGTCAGTGACGTCTGGGCAATCTGGGACCTTTTGCCCCCACCTTTTTCATTGTTAGCTTGATCTATTAGTGCAAATAATTGTAGGGTCTATATGTTCAGTATTAGACTGAGGCTTAGTCGGGCTAGTGTTTAAGTGGGATACTCCCATAATTTCACGTACCCCGTCATCATTGTTAGTGGCCAGTCTTTTGTTATTTGTTTTGCGAAACATTGCAGGGATAGCGAGATTAGAGGGTTGGCTCGGCCTGGGGGGTTTTTGATGCAGGTAGGTGGTGTAATAGGCGATGACTCTAGAATACCCTCACACTCACTGATTAGGGTATCAATACGATCTATTACACAGTTACTACCTGCGTGCTTTTGCAGCTTCCTAGCCTTTTTTCCCCTGTTACCCCGACTTGGTCCATTCCCTCCAACCTCGCCCCCTTCCCCGCTTCCTTCCGGTATCTTTCTTTTCCCCATATTCCTAGGTTATACAGCCAGGCCCCTTATGATTACTAGCACATATAGTAGGACCTCACTTAGCCTCAAAATGTAATTTAACTTACGGGCACTATACTAAATATAACAATATAACAGTGAAAGGGGAATAATGGAACCAACAAATCCAAACGGACAGTCTGTCAATGTTTTACCAATCTCAATAGGGGTCAGAGGGTGTAAACAGTACCTTTTAGTTTATTCCAATAGTCTCTGGACGGTCCCAGCATCAGTTCCTCTACCAGGCCACAGACGAATGAGGGGTGGCCCTGCCCTGCCTCTTCCTGTCAATGACGGGCAAGCCCTTGGCCCGGGCTTCGCCCGGGCGCGTCCCGTGCAGCGCGGGGAGAGGCAGCGCTTTATGCGCGCTGGTAAATTGGCACCTCCCTCTCACTGGCGGCACCAGTGAAGGCAGCAAAGCACGTTGGGACTAGTAGTCCACTGCCTGGATGATGAATGCCTCAGGGGTGCTGGCGGTGCTGGCGTGCGTGTGCCCTGGGACTCCAGTCCCACCAGGGCTCAAAGATGAAGATGGCAATGACCCCAGAGCAACAGGTCGGCAGAAAGCAGAGCAGGCTCCCGCGCCACGGGGGAGAGGCAGCGCTTTATGCGCGCTGGTAAATTGGCGCCTCCCCCTCACTGGCGGCACCTGTGAAGGCAGCAAAGCACGTTGGGACTAGTAGTCCACTGCCTGGATGATGAATGCCTCAGGGGTGCTGGCGGTGCTGGCGTGCGTGTGCCCTGGGACTCCATTCCCACCAGGGCTCAAAGATGAAGATGGCAATGACCCCACAGCAACAGGTCGGCAGAAAGCAGAGCAGGCCAATGGTGTTAAGCCCCTTTTTACTCACCCAATTGTATTTCCTAAACATTCTCTGACACTCTCCCTCCATTAGTCCCCAGAATTGCTGTCCTGAAAAGACCCCATAACAAGAGAGGGTTGAAACGTCGTCGACATTAACAAAAGAGAGAGCCTGAAAAAAAAAAAACATTGTCCATTGTGTAAAGCTCCTTCTTTTGACTACTACCAATAACCTGTTCTCCCCGTTTCCTTTTTCACTTAGTGTTTCACCACGTTAGGCTATGGTCACTTCACTGGGGCTCACAAAATCACTGTGATATGTTTATAGTGTAAATACTTCATACAATAGGAAATACTTTTGTGGTAACTATTGTGTCTACGAAATAAAACCTACTCACTTCGGCTGAAGTGAGCATTACTTTGATAAAATTGTTGTGTGGGCTTTTTTAAGAGATTTTTGATAAAACACTATTATTAAAATTTTTTGGTATTTATGCCTTGACCTGACTCAATAAGGTCTCATTTTGATTGTTAATGCCCTTGATTAATTCAAGCAAGCTATACTTTCTTGCAGAAATTGTATTGTTTTGATAAATGAGTTCCTTGTGAACATTGTTAATTTGCTCCGATGCAACACCCAGCTCACAAGGACGTATGGGTCGCTCTTGTTTCTTCTAAATATAGATTATGACAGGGACTTCAGATGGGCAAAGGTAGAGGAACCTGAGATTGGTTGGGATCAGACAGAGGTGAACGTCTGGTTAGAGAGTGTAAACAACAAGACACCTATGAAGCAGCCCTTTTCGGACACAATGGGGATCTGGTGAGAAAAAGGGGTCATGGTGGGCCTTCAACAGGAAAATCTGTACACGGCCTGCTGGCACGTGTAAATTTAAATACGCATGCTCCTTCTGTGGTCATGCATCCCACCCAGAGTTCAAATGTATCAAAAAATCCAAAGATAGAGGGAGGGATCCCAAAGCATCATCCCTATAAGACGTTGCCAACCCCGGTTAAAGTTGAGAGGTTACTATTTTGGCTGAACCAGTATCCCAATAGGAACGCGGCCCAATTGTTGTATCAAGGTTTTTCCATAGGCTTTCACATACCTGCTCGGGGGGTACCCCCTGTTTTGCATTGTGAGAACTTGCTATCTGCACGCACCCATTACACTGTGGTGTCACAAAACTTGGAGAAGGAGGGTATCCTAGGTAGGATAGGTGGCCCTTTCGCGACTCCCCCATGGCCAGATTATGTGTGCTCGCCACTGGGGGTGGTGCCTAAAAAAGACCCGGGTCAGTTTCAAATGATACACAATTTGTCCGCACCTAAGGGTGCCTCCGTCAATGACGCTATTGACCCCACTCTCTGCTCTGTGACTTATTCTTCATTCGATACCGCATTGGAAAAATTGCGCAATCTGGGCCCAAATGCCTTCATGGCAAAGACCGACATTGAGTCAGCTTTCCGGCTCATGCCAGTACACCCTGATGATTACCATTAGCTGGGTTTCCAGTTTGAGGGGCAATATTTCTATGACAAATGTATGCCATTGGGTTGTGCGATCTCCTGCAAGTACTTTGAGCTTTTCAGTTCAATGTTGCATTGGTTGTTCACTTTCAGGACGGGTCACAGAGATATGGTCCATTATCTTGATGACTTCATGGTCATGAGCCCAGCCTCCTCAGGGGTCTGCGGGAGGGCCTTGGGAGACTTGGTTTCAATGTTTGAGGAATTTGGAGTGCCGTTGGCACCGGGTAAGACGGTTGGCCCAGCAACCTGCATGGCTTTCTTGGGGATTGAAATTGACACTGTTTTGGGTGAGTGCAGGTTGCCTTCAGACAAGGTTCAGGCATTTTCGCAGGCAATTGACTCCGCCCTAGCTGGTCCTAAGGTGATGCTACATCAGCTCCAGGTATTAGTGGGCCAGTTAAATTTCGTGCTGCGCATCATTCCGATGTGCCGCCCCTTCTCCAGATCAATAGCAAGAGCAATGTCTGGTTTGACAAAGAAGCACCACCATACCAGGTTGCGGGCGGAAGTAAGGGATGATTTGAGGGTTTGCCACGATTTTCTGCAAGATTTTAATGGGAAGGTAGTGTGGCCGTCGCCACCAGTTGTAGACGCACAATTTCCGGGATACCGGAAAAAGAACCTAGCTATGGGTGAAGAAAGACTTTCACTCAAGTAGAGTGGGAGAGTATACAGACAAGAAAGAAGAATTTCTTTCTTGAGTCCCCTCACTCACCAGGGTTTCCCCTTGGTGACATGCTTCATCATAGGGGTCCTCTCAATCCGCTGCGGATTGAGGCGTGCTGCGACTTGCGGAGATACGTAGGAGCACTTTGGTGAGAAAAATGTGTAGTGCGGTAATGTGGAGTGGGCGAGGTGGATTAAAAATACCTAACTAGTGGGCAAAGTACCTTTATTTTAGCTCCTAGTTGGTATATCTAAAAACAGGGGTGAATACTGGGAAAAGAAACTTCACCATAATGAGTTAGGAGTCCCCAGTATTAGCCAACGTGTTTTGAGCCTCCCCAAAGCTCTTCTTCAGGACCACACAGGGACCAGCCCTGTGTGTACCACTCCTAAAAGTGACCTGTAATTAGGTGAATGAAAAAAGTGATTAAATAAAGCGCCGCACCTAGTATGCGTGCGCTAATAATGACATACATACGATTAACTCATTGGTTACGTAGTATCTGTAGGATATAAAAAGGAACAATGTTAATATAACAAATGCCTACCAGTGTAAACTGGCAGGCATGATCGATGTGAATATCAATTTCTAACGTATAAATGCTCCTCTATAGTGTGTGAAATTAGCAGCTACATAGTGTTCCATCGTGTTACGCAGGAGGAAAAACATATGGCTAACTTCTCCGATGGAGATGGTGAGTGCTATTTACAAAGACATAAACCGCGTGACAAACAACAACACCAAGTATGAACATGTACATATAATCACATACTCATTTAGAGGCTCAAATGTGCCTCATGGTCTGGAGGGGTGGAGGGGCTCGTATTCACACTCTGTAAATAAGGACAGAGCGTGGTTAATGTTGTCCCGGCAACAAACGCTGTAAAAAAGCGGGGACTGCCCGATTCCTTCATATGGTCATTAGAGTTGCTTGGTTAGGCTCTCCTGTAAGGGAAAGATCAATAGGACTTACTTAATCTGAGCTCTCCTCGTCGGCAAAGTACCTACTCGCTCCCCTGTAGACCGCATATTAACGCGTCTCTCCTCGGGAGCCGGTATATATGCTGATGTTTCCGCCCAGTCATCATGGCAGAGACTCGAGCAGTACACTAGGAGAAATGGCCACCGTGAAATGGCCAAATCGTCGGCCATCTTTAGTGTATGACTTTTTAGCGTAATTATGAATACTGGTATAAGTCGCTTTTCTGGAGTGCGGGTTTGGGCGATCTAATGTAAGGAAACAAAGGAATTATTAAATTGTATTGATGTTGATCAACCTCCACTGTTCGGCGGCGTTACACTCGGAAAAGAGTGGCCGCCTTAAAATGGCACATTTGTCGGCCATCTTGGGTGTATGATTTTCAGAGCGATTATGAGCAATAGTTCAAGTCGCTTCTTAGAGTGCACGGATAGCGATTTAATGTAAGGAACCATTATGGTTAAGTTTCTTTTCCCAGGATTCACCCCTGTTTTTAGATATACCAACTAGGAGCTAAAATAAAGGTACTTCGCCCACTAGTTAGGTATTTTTAATCCACCTCTCCCACTCCACATCACCGCACTACACATTTTTTTCACCGAAGTGCTCCTACGTAACTCCGCAAGTCGCAGCACGCCTCAATCCGCAGCGGATTGAGAGGACCCCTATGATGAAGCATGTCACCAAGGGGAAACCCTGGTGAGTGAGGGGACTCAAGAAAGAAATTCTTCTTTCTTGTCTGTAGACTCTCCCACTCTACTTGAGTGAAAGTCTTTCTTCACCCATAGCTAGGTTCTTTTTCCGGTATCCCAGAAATTGTGCGTCTACTACTGTTCTAGGAGGGTGGACCTAGCTGATGCCTCTACCCCCCCCGTTTTCTGATTGTGTTATATACAGCGCACACCTTTGGGAGTCTTCCCCTAACCTTACACTTGACACAATTGACACCAACCCTTTGCAACATGACTGAAGTCACTGGCCTCACCTTCTCAGAAGAGGAGGTAGAGAGAGTCATCTCGTCCATTCTACCTTTAGCAGGGACACCCAACAGAGACACTAATGAAGCGGCCCAATGTTGGGACGAACTGACGGAACTAAAAAGGAACCAAATCAAAACCATGATTCATGGTATTATGATGACGGAATATCTTAGAGCCAATACAGCACCACGTGGTTTGATTGTACGAAATGAGCCTATCATTTTTCAGCAAGACAAAATCTTCAAGAAAGATTGGTCGCTCATTTCTTGGCACTGTACCAGGGACTGGCTTGTGCTAATTATAAAAACTGCAGCACGCCTATCAGAAGAAATGAAGGGAGCGATACATACTCTGGAAGTCCATCTAAAATCTTTCCAAACAGTCACAGAGTTGAAAAAACGATTGGAAGAACTCAACAAGACAATGACTGACTTTGAGGTAAGCCTCAAAGATACAAAATATCAGAAACTAAGAAAGGACCAGAAAGCCTTCTCACATGAAAAGGTCTACCCATACACTAGGGAAGACTATAACCCATCTGGAAGGAACCCAGGATACAATACAGGGTAAATAGACATAATATCGAAAAAAATATATAGAATGGACAGAATATCGAGTAAAAAATATAGAATGGACATAATTTCGAATGGACATAATATAGTGGTTAATAATATCGAAATGCAGGTAAGTAATATTGATTGCCAAAATATAGAAGTACATAATATAGGCATTAAAAAATATCGAATTTTTAATAATATTGAATTTTTTGTAAGTGTTTTGTATGTTAGTATATGAGTTAAAAATGTATAATATTTTTGTAATGTAAGTTTAATTTTTTTTAAAGTTACGAAATTTATGTAAAATAATTTTTGCGTATATTACTTCCGTAGCGGGTTGTGGGTTTATAGGGGAATAGGGTGGGAAGTAATTTAATTATAATATATATTTTTATAAATTAATTAAAATTAATTAATTGTATGTTAATTAATATTAATTTTTGTGTAATTTAAATCTGTAGCGGGTTGTGGGTTTATAGGGGAATAGGGTGGGAAGTAATTTAATTTAAATTAATTAATTAAATATTTTATTAATTAATAATTTAATATTTAATAATTTATATTGTTAATTACGTTAATTAATTTATTATTAATTAATTATAATTTGACTAATAACAATAAATAAATAATTGGTAATTATGTTAATTATGTTAAAAAAATGAATTAATTAGTAATTAAAAAGATATTAATTCTTAAAAATTATTTTGTTAATATGTTAATTGTGTACGTTTTTTATGAGCGGGTTGAGGTTGATAGGGGAGAAGGGTGGGAAGTAATTTAATTTTAAGGAAATGTTATAATAATTTAAAAATAATATTTATTAAAAGTTATTTTATAATGTTAATTGTGTTAATTAATTTAGATTTGATAATTATTAATTTGATTGTTAATTGCTATTAAATTATTCCTATCGGCTATCCAACGTTTTCCTTACTGTTCCACTCGCTGGAGTGGGAATAGTAAATTTTACCCTCCCGCTATCCAACGCATTCCCTACTGTTCCACTCGCTGGAGTGGGAATAGTAAATTTTACCCTCCCGCTATCCCACGCTTTCCCTACTCTTCCATTTGCAGGAGTGGGAATAGTAAATTTTACCCTCCCGCTATCCAACGCTTTCCCTACTGTTCCACTCGTTGGAGTGGGAATAGTAAATTTTACCCTCCCGCTATCCAACGCTTTCCCTACTGTTCCACTCGCAGGAGTGGGAATAGTAAATTTTACCCTCCCACTATCCAACATTGATGTAAAAAAAATGTAACAGATTATATATATATTTTATATTAATTTTATCATTTTTAAATTAATTTTAAGTATGTTTTAATTAATTATATTGATTATTTAATTAAGTTAATATTACTTTTAACATATTTAAAAAATTCGATATTTTTTACAAACTATATTTAAAACAACGATATTTTGTCTTCGATATTTTTCTACTTACCTGTTTGTAGATAGGGAGACGATATTTTGTCCATCGATATTTTGGCGACGATATTCTGTCCAGACGATATTTTGGTCGTCGATATTATGTCAGTGATCCACAATACAGACAGTGATGGATCTGACACTGGCTCAGATAACTCGGATTCCGGACATAGCCGTAACAACACGAACAGGAACAGACGGAACAGAGGTGGACGCGTAAGGAACAGGGGAGGACAGGGTTATGGCTGGCCTCCCTACCATGGGCCCCCAGCTTATAATATGCCCCCACCTTTTTTCTATGGACCCCCACACTTCCAGCAACAACCATACCAACAACAACCGTATCCATACTGGGAACAAGTACAACAACAGGAACAACCGGGACAGTCTTTTTTAGGCCGGGGAAAAGGACCACAAAGAGGCAAGACCAGAAGAGGCCAACAAGTGCAATGGGCACAACCCCTGGAGTCCACAAGGAGCCACACACGGAGCATGGGCCCTCCAAACAACCCCTCGACCAGCAACCAGCCAGTCTAGTAGTGAACCTGTCGGACACTATCCTAACATCGACCCAACAAGCAGTTCTGGATAAAGGACTAGGTTTTGTGCCAACACCTAATATGGATAAATTCAAACTCTGCTGCGAACTAAATGAATTCATCCGCAAAATCAAGCTGCAGGTTTTCTTCAAAGACAAACCTCTTATGACAACCCGTGAAAGTGACACAGGCCTACATAGAAAATCAAACTTCACTCCACCAGCAGCAAACCTTCCTGTAGAACTTTTAGCCTTTGAAAAGGCTGTCCTTCAGGAAGTGGGTGAGATTGACCCCAGGACCATAAAGATTTTCCACAACACCAGCAAGATGGAACAAGAAGCCATACAACTGTTGGCCAATGAAAAAATAATAACAATCAAACCGGCCGACAAAGGTGGAGCTATTGTGCTCCAAAACACCACAGCATATCGTAAAGAATGCTTGCGACTTTTGGCTGACAAAAGGAACTATATCCAAGTAAGGGAAGACCCTACAGAACGTCTACGCATTGAAATCGCCAACTTGGTGGAGGAATCTACAGCCAACGACTGGATAACTAAAAAAGAAGCAGACTTTTTGGAGAATACCAACCCAACGACCCCGTATTTCTATACTATACCAAAGATTCACAAGTCCTTGGAAAGTCCACCAGGGAGACAAATTGCTAAGGGATCGGTTCAATTTTAGAACCAATTTCCAAGTTTGCAGACGCTTTCCTGCGTCCACTTATACAAAGTACAAGTACCTACTTACAGGACACTAAAGCTGTCCTGTGTCTCCTTCAAGATTTACACTTCGATCCCGCAACCAGCATCTTGATTGGCTTAGATGTGGAGAGCCTTTATACAAGCTTACCTCACAAGGAAACCCTGGAAATCTTAGAAGAAGTACTTTTTGAAGACCAATGGCCTTACCATACACCTAGACATGTGGTCCTGGAATGTTGTAGACTGGCATTGACCGAGAATTTCTTTTGTTTCGAGGAGACCCTATTCCGCCATCAGCACGGTACCAGCATGGGGAGCACCTTTGCCCCTAGTGTAGCAGGGCTCTACGTACACCATCTAGAAAAACATAAAATACTTAACAACACCAACCCGCACGTCAGCCATGTACTAGTGTGGAAGAGATACATCGACGATGTGCTACTCATTTGGGAAGGAAATGAGTAAGAAGCCACCGATTTCATCACTTGGCTAAACCTACAAGACCCTTTCCTGAAGTTTACATACACAATGAGTAGGTCACAGCTTGTTTTCCTAGATTTGAACATTTTCGCGATGAACGGCGTACTTAAGACCACCACCCACTTCAAACCGACTGCAAAAAACTGTCTCCTTATTTATGACAGCTTTCACCCGAGACAACTTAAAGAGAACCTCCCTTTTGGACAGTTCCTGCGCCTTTGAAGGAATTGCACTGAAAAAGAAGACTACAAAATCCAAGCTTAAGATCTATCTGAGAAACTGATTGTAAGGAAATATCCTTCATATTTAGTATCAAAAGCAAGAAAGAGGGCTGCGAACAACCACAGAGAAGCACTCCTGGAAACATACCAAAAAGAAGAAACCGACAAAGACAAAAGACCTATCTGCATCACCACGTTCAATATAGCATCTGACAGGGTTGCAAAGATAGTTAAAAAACACTGGCGGACCCTAAACAGTGGTATTCTGGACATACTGAGACCTATGTTCAGCCACAGAAAGGGGAAGAACCTCAGAGACTACCTGGTGCATTGAGGGCTCACAGCGAGTATTACACACACTACCGGGGGGCCATTACCCTTGCAGCAACTGCAGCGTATGCCACCTTACTGTAACTAAAAAAGTGGTTTTTAACAACAATATGATGTGGGAACTGCGAAAATTTACAAATTGCAACACAGCAGGGGTCGTTTACATGATCACTTGCGCTTGTAACCTCCACTACGTGGGGATGAACGACTAGGAAGGTTAGTACCAGAATAGTCGAACACCGAAGTAACATCAGGTGCAAGCGGGCCACAACTAAAATGACAACACATTTTATTGAGAAACAACACACCCCCAACGACCTCAGGTGGGAAGTGTTGGAACACATTAAGATCCATGATAACCTTGAACACAGGCTGCTCGAAAAAGAACAACGCTGGGTTTTCAAGTTACACTCTGACACCCAGGGCCTGAATGATAACATCCCTTGGGGTCAATTCGCTAAGTAAAAACTTCAGGAAGTAGTTTGTAAGGGTTTTCGAACCGGACAACTGGACACCCCTAGTAACCACACTTAGGGATCACTACCCAGTGTAATGTAGCAGATAAACTATACATGTCTGCTGGTACCCAGCAGAAGATAAACCATATAGGTCTGCTTGTGCCCAGCAGTATGGTTCAATCTCTCTACCCATCTTATTAAATGAGTTTTGCCTAAACACACTTGTAAACCACACAGACAACTATTGAATACAATTCTTTCTAAATATCTGTGGGTTCCTTACATTAAATCGCTATCCGTGCACTCTAAGAAGCGACTTGAACTATTGCTCATAATCGCTCTGAAAATCATACACCCAAGATGGCCGACGGATGTGCCATTTTAAGGCGGCCATTCTTTTCCGAGTGTAACGCAGCCGAACAGTGGAGATTGATCCACATCAATACAATTTAATAATTCCTTTGTTTCCTTACATTAGATCGCCCAACCCCGCACTCCAGAAAAGCGACTTATACCAGTATTCATAATTATGCTAAAAAGTCATACACTCAAGATGGCCGACGATTTGGCCATTTCATGGCGGCCATTTCTCCTAGTGTACCCCTCGAGTCTCTGCCACGATGACTGGGCGGAAACATCAGCATATATACCGGCTCCCGAGGAGAGACGCGTTAATATGCAGTCTCCAGGGGAGCGAGTAGGTACTTTGCCGACGAGGAGAGCTCAGATTAAGTAAGTCCTATTGATCTTTCCCTTACAGGAGAGCCTAACCAAGCAACTCTAATGACCATATGAAGGAATCGGGCAGTCCCCGCTTTTTTACAGCATTTTTTACAGGGACAACATTAACCACGCTCTGTCCTTATTTACATTTAGAGTGTGAATACGAGCCCCTCCACCCCTCCAGACCATGGGGCACATTTGAGCCTCTAAATGAGTATGTGATTATATGTACATGTTCATACTTGATGTTGTTGTTTGTCACGTTGTTTATGTCTTTGTAAATAGCACTCACCATCTCCATCGGAGAAGTTAGCCATATGTTTTCCTCCTGCATAGCACGATGGAACACTATGTAGCTGCTAATTTCACACACTATAGAGGAGCATTTATACGTTAGAAATTGATACTCACATCGATCATGCCTGCCAGTTTACACTGGTAGGCATTTGTTATATTAACATTGTTCCTTTTTATATCCTACAGACAGTGCTTTAAATGGGAAAAAATAAGTGCAGGTACTCATCAATTTAAGCAGTGAATGGAGGAGGGGAAATTGTGGGCGGGGCTAGAGGCGGAGCTTGGAGGCAGACATTTAATGGGAGCCACATTTTCTTGGTGCTAATTGTGCTTGATAATACAGAAATATTTCTGCTATCTGTAGAGTATTTGTTTTTTTTCTCCCATGTGCAAACAGTTACGTTTATTATTTTAGTAATGTCAAACCAATGCAGATTGTCTCTGAGCCTATGCACATATGAAACATAAAAGTCATGAATTTTCTCATTGTGCACAACAACAGCTATTGTAGGCAATTTGACTAAGAAACCTGGATAATGATAGGCCTATTCCTTTTGGCCTACATTCTTTAGGGTACACTCTGCACCTTGCATCTTTACATCCTTTTCCTCTCTGTTGCCTCCTCCACTTTTCACACAGTAAACATCAAAACTGAAGTCACAGAACCAACCCAAAGGAAAGGGAACATTTTCAATCTGGTCTTCAACACAATGCAGACTATAATAATGTCTCAGACATCATCTATTATACAGCAGGCACCCACTATGGTCAATCAAAACCATCCACAGCTCCCTCAATGGGAGCACGAGGTACCTAACGTGAGCAGGGGTTAAGTGGAGTGATTACAGGGAACTAGAGTGGTGACACATGTGATGAAGGGCTTATATGAATGGCTGAGATGAAAGCAATGGGATGAGTTGGCACCAGGGTAAGCAAGGCAAACACAGGGCAAATGTGCCTTGAACTGGCTGGGTTAGGTGAGAATTGTGAGGAGAGAAAGGATGGGTCAGTTAAGGCAGGTTGAGTAAATCAAACATTGTGGGTCAGTGCAGAGTGGAAGAGCCAAGCACATCTTGCATGATGTAAGCAAGGGTTGGCAAGGAAAATACAGGATGGGTGAGTCAAGCACAGGTGAGCGCATGGTGGTCTAGATGATGACCGGTTGAGTAAAGCAAGTAATCTGGGTCTGTGGGAGAGACAAGTACAGCTTGCATAAAGCAAACAGAAGATGTGAAAGGCATGTAAAGGATGGCTAAATCCAGCACATTGTAGGTACAGTGGGCACCTAAAGGACAGGAGACCATGGGATTTTTAAGTAGTTTTTGTAGCATGGACCAGCCCTCCTAGGTATTGGAGAGATGCAAAAGAGATGTTAGTACAATTTTCTAGCATTTGGGTATTCCCTACAACATCCCTCAAGATAGTGCAAGCGTAGACATTGGGAAAAAACAGTTTGGTTTCAGAAAAGATCATATGGAAGGTGCAAAAAACAAAGAAGGTTCCACCCCTGCTTCTCTTCAAAAAAATGGATCACCAACAAAAGACTTTATGCACGGTCTGGACTTTATGCGCAGTCTGGACTTTATGCGCGGCCTGACTTCCTCAAACAATAGAGACTCTGGCTGTAATACTGGCCCAGAATGCAAAGGCTGTGTTGCTTTTTACTAAATGTAATTAAAGCTTTGCTTTACTGCAATATGAAACACGGGCAAACTCACCTCTGTCTCTTGATACCTCTCATTGAAAAACACACACACAAATTAAAGAGGCCATCTATTGAATACTGTCACACTAGATCTCAAAACCCAGTCTGACATCATCAAACATTCTATAGCACCTTTTTTTAGAGAGATGATGGCCTGGGCTAAGAGAATTGTGTTTTTTCTTAGACTGGAGAGTCCTTTAAGGGGTATGAGTTCATCAGTTTTTCAAAAATTGGACAACACCACGCTTAATGCATAATCACAACTGTTCAAGATCACCTATGGTGTGAGAGGCTCAGTAAAGATAAAGGGGTCGATTCCGATTCGGGCCGGAAATTTCTCCGACCGAGCCGGACCCGGAGAGATTTCCGACCGAATCGGACCCGTGCAGTCCGACCGAACGAGTACGATGCGTCCGTATGTTATCGGACTCGAGTCGGTCGGACTCCCATTGAAGTCAATGGGAGCCGGTCGTACAACGCGTACGCGGGCTCCCATTGACTCAATGGGTGCGGAGTCGGACAAGGGCGCCCCCTACAGCGGGTACGCGGCGAGCGATTCGCGCCGTACACGCACAGGTAGGGGGACCCATGGGTCCCCCCTGTGTGCGACTCGCGCGGCTACGCGTACAGGGGGGTCCGACACGGACCCCCAAAGTACGGCTCCGACAGCTCTTACGAGCCGGACGGCGCGGCTCGGTCGGACTGCTCGCGGCGCGCATCGTACTTACCCGGCCGGGAAACGTCTCCATTGCGCGGTGCGAGTCGAGTCCGAGCGAGTCGGTCGGAGCGGTTCGAGCCGGGAGCGAGTCGGTCGGAGCGGTCGGGATGCCCGGACGAGTCGGTCGGCGATTTCGCATCGTACTCGCTCGGCCGGACCCGCGTACGGTTCGGTCGGGAAACAGGGCTCCGAATCGGATCCGGTAAAGCCGAATCCGATTCGGAGCCCTACCGGCCGAGATCGGAATCGGCCCCAAAATGTTTTTAAAAAAAGGGTTTGAGGAAGTGCCTGAACAAGAAGACAGAATGTGATGAGGTTACACCTGGACACAATCACACTAGTCATAAAGATGAAAGTCAGTACGTATCATGAGAGTGTGCATTATTTTGAAGACCATTCTTTTTCAAGCCACTCATTTCCCTTTGTTTTTCTTGCCTATCTCCTTTTGTGTCTCAAAATCCATGAGATTTTATTCAACACCTCTTTTTCAGTACCACGGTCTGTTGAACCCTAGCATCCATGCTTGAACACCCCCCAACCTCTTGCTTTCTCACCTGCAGTATTCATTGACTGTCTGCTATCCCATGCCTGGAGGATCTTTATCTTGTGTTCTGCGGGTCATCTGCCTCTCACCCTCAGTCTGGCAAATCCTGTAGTATGGACTTATGCAGCCTCTGGTTCACACAGACCCGGCTGGACTCCATTAGGTGGTTGTGAGCTCGTCTTCCCAGACTAAACACATTTATACACACATACTCACCCATCACATAAAAAACTCACACACATTCACGACCACTCACACACAATTTGATTCAGATAATTACCTTGCACATTTACCTCATATTAATAGCCAGAAAACCTGAACTCGAACTGGCCCTTCTGAACCTATGGTGGACATCCCTTGTCCACAATAATCTCTCAAAAGTCAGAAAAAGTCATATTCATGCACACAATAAAAGGCATGCAAACATGAGACGAGGTTGCAGATTACAAAACTGATGATGGAGTTCATTTTTTAATAGGCAACTAACCTAAAGACATTCAACCCTGATCTTAAGGGCAGGGGAATTTAATTAATTGTTGGTAGGTGGATATCATTGATGTTTGTAGAGTACTCGCTGCCCGAAGGAGGCCTTTTGGTATTTTCAAATCTTTTGATAATAAAAAGGATTAAACCCACAACTGTAGAATCAGTTTTTCCTCCGAACCTCAAGTCTGTCTAAATTACTCCATTCCAAAGTTCTGTTAGAGAAATATGTAGTGGATTCCCAGTTTTCTTGCTTTAGCGCACTCTGCCCCTTGAAAAGTCAATGGAACAATTGGAGCGTGCACATCACTTAACCAGATTAATACTGTAATTCGTATGAGTATGTGAAACTTGTCAAATGGACACAGGTGGGCTGGGACGGGTAGAGACAGTAGTGTGCATGCTGATGGACTGTCTGCCTGCCCTACAATGGACTGCCTAGTTGAATGATAATCGCCCAATATATGGTAGCGGCAGTAGGGTGACCAACCGTCCGTAAATTTCATGGACCGTCCGTTATTTGGGCCTCCTATCCGTTGTCCGTAAGATTTCCTTCACGGACGCCTTTTGTCCGTAATTCTGCACATTGCAGCGAGCTGTCCACCTTCAAGCAGCCTGGAAGTTCTGTAACTCTCACTGCAGGGGCCAGCTCGCGCTCCTGCTGTGATCAGTGGCCTGCAACAGCCCCTCCCCAACCTGGCACAGATTGCTATCGGCACATTATCATTCTGTATGTCGGCCTAATTATCACAAACAGAATGATAATGGGCCTCTCTGTGCAGTCACAGGGTGACCTCTTTTCACTAGTAAGTTCACTCCACATGCCCTGTGCAGACTCCATCATGCAGCCAGTGATTGGTACTTTATTTGCTCCCCACAACAATCAGAATCTTTTAGAGGAGTCAATCTCTGACTGTGAGCCAGAGAGTGACCTCTCAAAACAATGTTCAATAATCACAGACATTATTTGCCCTGCTTGGCTCTCATCTTTGAGATGGGCAACTCAGTGCAGTTACCATATAAATAAATTATAATGATATGAAATACCACAAAAATACCTGCACAGTTGCTCAAAGCTGCATGTATACCAAAAAACCGCAAAGTCAACGATTGTCGCAACCTAATATAAACTTATTTTGACTTGTACTTATGTTGGTTGTCTATTTACGTTCTCATACACTATTGCATGACCTCCTCTAGTGTCTGTAAAACGTACCTTTTGTCCTGAATTTTTGTCCTGAATTTTGACCCTTTGTCCTGGATTTTCACACTCACCATCCTGAATTTGTACCCATGCCAGTTGGTCACCCTAAGCGGCAGGGTCGGATTGGGATCACAATTCAGCCTGGGCACCAACAAAAAAGTGGCCCACATTCCCGGATCACGCCTGTTCCTGAAACAGCAAAGCTCATTGGGCTCATTTTTAGACACATGTTTGATAAATTATGTATTTTAAAGCTCATAGAGCCAGAAATATCGGCGAAAACTAGAAGCACTACATTTTGGCCAGGCGGGCGAGGTGAAATAAAGTGGCCCGCAGGTTACAACTCCTGATCTGGCTATGTTTGACACCGGCCGTTTTTTTTACCGGCATTGCCAGTATTCGAATGTCCTTGCCGGTATAAAAATGAAGAAAATCACCTAAAGCTGGTACTTTCTCCTCTGATCGATATGCACTTTAAAGTTTAAACAGTAAACATAAGGTGAAAGCAGTTTAAAATGTGCTGTATAGCTGCTTTAATGACCCGTGATTGATGGTTAAAACTAAAAAAAGGAAGAAAAGCCATGTTGAAGAAATACAAACTTTTGTATTATTGTATAAATAATCCGCTCTCGTTATTATGTTGCAGCCTTTGCAGACTCTGAAAACATGAGCAAACAGAAGATTCTTTTTTTATTGTACTTTTATTTATGTAGGTTGAACTAGGCCCAAGGGCAGAGATTACATGAGCACCAGTTACATTACAGAAAATCAAATTCATTTTTATTTTACCCCTTGGACAATTAAGTAATTTGCCCAGAATCACAGGATGTTGAGCTGAAGCTGGGACTCAAATCTATTTCCAAAGTTCCTTATTCGGCAGCTCTGACCCTAACATTACATCCTCTCAATTTTCCTATCTGGGAAAGATGCCTCACAGCCTATGCAAACATAAACCCCCCACCAAGGCCTGAAAGACACTGGAGCCAAGGTGCTAACAACAGGCCCTCAGCGAGGCCAATTCACTTACTCTCCCCCTTTCCCAGCCAACCATAGCCTCAGGGCGCTGGCCTGGCCGGGGAGCAGTGAAGAAAAGCAGAGAGCTGCTGCTGCTCCAGGGGAGCAGAGGTGATGATGGCCCACCGGCCACATCACCTGCACCCAGCTGCACTCTCAACGCCTCACCACAGTTTAACAGCATGGCAGGGGTGTGGAAACCCGCTTCTGGGCGGAGGGAGGGGGCAAGAAAGAATTCAGTGGCCAGAACAATACTGGCCTAGAGACGCTGCTGCAAACTTGCATGTTGCTGGCGCCACATTACAGTGGCCTGGCAGGCAAGATAGTAAGGCTCTGTGGGCCGGCTGACAAAAACCGGCCCACAAGTGACCCTTAGGCACCGTCCTGATGCCCAACTTCCCAATCCGATGCTGGGTAGCGTGTAATACACTCCCCCCAACCCCCCTGCAGACTGGTGCTGAGAGGTGCATTCATCTCAGGTGTCAAGCTGAAAGTAAACTAGATTTGTGGGGTAGGGGATAGGCTCAGAGTCACACACACCTACAGTGTGATTGACTGGGCAGAGTCTGATTGGACTCTTCACTTTCATTCAGAGAGGGCCGCAGGGCATCCAAAACCCTAAACAGCCCTTAAGTGATGCAAATGAGCCGCTGCGGGATTGCTCAGCAGCGGCTCCATTCAGAAGTATACACTGCCCCTCCCTCCATTCTGCCTTCTCTTTTTCGGCAGCAGTTGAGCAGAGCACTTTTTGTGCAACTGCACAGTCCCCAGTGCCATCGAGCCTGCCCTGCCTGACTTTCCCCCCAAGAGTACCGGTACTCTCCTTGGCCAAGAAAAAGTTCCGGTACTCAAAGGGAGAAAAATAAAAAGTGGCGGTACTCCGTACCGGTGAGTACCGGCCCATTTAAAGCACTGCCTACAGATACTACGTAACCAATGAGTTAATCGTATGTATGTCATTATTAGCGCACGCATACTAGGTGCGGCGCTTTATTTATTCACTTTTTTCATTCACCTAATTACAGGTCACTTTTAGGAGTGGTACACACAGGGCTGGTCCCTGTGTGGTCCTGAAGAAGAGCTTTGGGGAGGCTCGAAACATGTTGACTAATACTGGGGACTCCTAACTCATTATGGTTAAGTTTCTTTTCCCAGTATTCACCCCTGTTTTTAGATATACCAACTAGGAGCTAAAATAAAGGTACTTCGCCCACTAGTTAGGTATTTTTAATCCACCTCTCCCACTCCACATCACAGCACTACACATTTTTCTCACCAAAGTGCTCCTACGTAACTCCGCAAGTCGCAGCACGCCTCAATCCGCAGCGGATTGAGAGGACCCCTATGATGAAGCATGTCACCAAGGGGAAACCCTGGTGAGTGAGGGGACTCAAGAAAGAAATTCTTCTTTCTTGTCTGTAGACTCTCCCACTCTACTTGAGTGAAAGTCTTTCTTCACCCATAGCTAGGTTCTTTTTCTGGTATCCCGGAAATTGTGCGTCTACTACTGTTCTAGTAGGGTAGATCTAGCTGATACCTCTACCTCCCCCCGTTTTCTGATTACGTCGCCACCAGTTACCAGCGAGGCCTTGGGGCTGTTCGCGGATGCTGCTGGCAGCGTGGGTTTTGGGGCAGCTTTGGGACCTCTTTGGTGTTGTGACGATTGGCCGGTGGCGTGGCATACAAGTGGGCTGACAAAAAATATTGCCTTTTTGGAGCTGTTCCCCATTTTGGTGGCGGTTACAGTGTGGTCTGATTCCTTTCGTAACACATCTGTGGTCTTTTGGTCTGACAACATGTCAGTGGTAGAGGCCCTTAACAGGCAGGGTGCTTCTTGTAGACATGTGTTGAGGCTGTTGAAAAAGTTGGTTCTGCTATGCTTGAAGATGAACTTAGTGTTTAGAGCTGCGCATATTCCAGGTGTTGATAATCAAGCGGCTGATGCTTTGTCTCGATCCAAGTTGCAGGAGTTCCGGAAGTTTCATCCACAAGCAGCGGACCAGATGACGGTGTTCCCGAGATCTCTGTGGAAGATTGGAGCCCCGCATTAGCTGGGCTGGTGGGGGCCTCGCTGTGCGAGGTCACCCGGAAGGCGTACCAGCATCATTTTAAGGGTTACAGGACTTTGGTGCACCAATAGGGGGTGGTGGACTTATTCTCATCTGAGGCCATACATGCTTTCTTGCAGGCATTGAGGGATCAGGGCAGATCAGTGTCATACGCTAGGGCACACTTGGCGGCTGTTAGTTTTTATGGAAAACTAAGAGGGATGCAGGATGTGGGCAATTCTTTCTTGGTTAGGAAGGCTTTGGCGGGATGGTCCAGATTAGAGGGCACTAGGAAGGATGTCAGGAGGCCCCTCAATTTGCGCATGCTGGGGGAGATGTTGCATGCTCTGCAGTCGGTGTGCTCATCCGCTTATGAGGCGACCCTTTTTGCGGCTGCATTCACGTTAGCCTTTTACGGGGCTTTCAGAGTGGGCGAGCTGGTGGGGACTTCAAAGTCTGATACTACGGGTGGTCTGCAATACCAGGACGTAAAATTGGAGCAGGGCGGAATGTCCATCCTATTGTGTAGGTCAAAGACTGATTCCTTGGGTAAGGGGACCACAGTCTGTCTTAAACCCGCCACAGGGGCCCTTGTGTGCCCGGTGGCCCGGATGACAGCGTACTTAGCTATTCGCCCGTGCGGGCTTGCTCATCCCCTTTTTGTACATGAAAATGGAGGGTGTTTATCTAAGTATCAATTCATAGCCGTATTCAAGGGCACCTTGCGAAGTTTAGGACTGGATCCTGTTGGCTATTCTTCCCACTCGTTCAGAATTGGGGCAGCAACCTTGACAGCGGGAGCAGGTTTGTCCACAGCTGAAGTTAAGCGTGTGGGCCGCTGGTCTTCTTCTTGTTTCAAGCGCTATGTGCGTCCCGAGTTGTTGTGATATTGCTTAGTCAATTTAGTGCGTGCCATTCTTATATTTGTTTTTCTTTTCTGCAGTAGCATGCCCTCTAAGGTGATATGGGTGTTGGGACACTCTTTCGTGCGGCGGGCCGCTTACCATTTGCCGTTTGCAGCAGCGGCGTAAGTCGAAGCCGGCGAGTTTGGACGGGATGTCATTCCTTTGGCAGGGTGTTGGAGGCCTCCAGATCGGGCAGCTACGACAGTTGGTGGAAGAGACCAGGGCGCACAAGGGACTCCAGTCCCCGGACTTCATCGTACTTCATCTGGGCGGGAACGACATGGTGAAGCTGGGTCGTCAGGCTGTCAGAGAAGCATTGCTGATAGAATTTGCTTGGCTGGGGAGGACCTTCCCTGGGGCGCGGATCGCATGGTCTTACATGATTCTGCGGCAGAAATGGGGGCCCGGGGTGAGGTCAAGAGCCTTGAACGTTTCAGTAAGACGCTTGAATGGGGAACTGGCCAAGCTCTGTTCAGGGCAGGGCCGCCTTTGTCACATACCTCACAGGTTGCTGAGGGGGGACCACATGTTTCACCGCGATGGCGTACACCTGTCGGACATTGGGACAGACTTATGGATCAATGGCATTTGGTCATTTGTGCGGAATTTGTTTTGTGGTGGGGTGGGCGAAGGACCGGTTGGCCCTGGTCGCCCTTGTGGCGGTGAGGAGGCCACGTAGAATGCCTTGCATTGTTAAGGGGAGTCCTCCTGCATACTCCCTAGGCCAGCACTGAGGGGGAGAGATGGTAAGCTCACCCCAGAGGGAATGGGTACACCGGCTGGGGGGGCAAGGGCGCCAGGTTACAAACTAGGGCATGGGGCATGCGGCCCCTGGTTATACCCTACGAGCCCCCCTTTGGGCAGCCTGGTGGTGGAGGGGTGGGTCCCTAGGGTTGCGGACAAGGACCAGATGGCAGGGGCCCACCTCTCAAGGATGCAGGTGGGTTGCGCCTTGCGTGGTTCTCAGTTGGGAGGTGCGAACCGGAAGGCCCCTTGGTACTGGAGCAACAGATAACCTCTTTCTTCTTTCTGTATGAAAATTATGTTTGGACATTGCTGCTGATGGATTAAGATTATAGGATGAACACATATGTAAATATGTAAATATTAATTTGGTGATGGAAAGTGTTCTATAAATTTCGATAGTGTTGCTTTATTGAATTGGAATCTGACTAAGTTAGGAATTGTCGTGTTTATTTCTGATGTTTTCTTGTAATAAACATGGCCTTTTACACCCACAGCACCGGTGACTGAATCATTGATTGGTGGGTTTGAATGGGAGCGGGGCTGGGGGCAAACTGGGGTGTCCGGGTCCCCGGTGCGTTTGGTGCCTGATAGTAGGCTGTGAGTATGGGTATGTGTGTGAGTAATTGAGAAAATAGAGGGGTGCAGGAACGTAAGTAGTGGTGTGTGAGTGAATGTCTGTGGGAAAGATAAAAAAGAGCTTTTATGATGGTGTATGCCGTTGGAGTGTGTCTGACTTGAGAACAATGACGTGACAGAGTGCGTGTGATACAGAGGGGGGGGGTGTTTATGTGTGTGGAACTGTGTGCATGTGTGTGAGATTGCATGTGCGTATCTGTTTGTGTGATATGACAGAGATGTAACAGATATGTGTAACGCGTGGCAGTGCATTCATTTTGTTGAAACCATGTCAGAATGTGGGGATCTCAGTGAACTTTGTACTGACTGTGATTTTACCTGATTTAGTCGGTAGCATGACGTCTGTATTGAATTGTGGTCCCAAATTATCTGGCACACAGAAGCGTGTCCATTGCCACCGAGTGACCTTTCCTCTCCACCCCAGGAGCGCGCGTATTTAACTGTTGTGGTATGCTGTCACTCTGATAAGAACTTGTACTCCTTGAGTTGTTGGATTAATGATATGCGCTTGCAGTGATGTATCAGTCTTATTGAAAACTTGCGTGACGCTCACCCAGCTGAATGAAAGCGACGGACTGCTGTTAACGAAGATCAGTCAGACGAGAGGTTCAGGTGTACGCATCTTGTTCTGTGAAAACTTTTCAATTTTAGAAGGCATGGAAACTTCACACGGAAGTGGAAAAAACAGAGGAATAGTTGGAGACTGACTACAAACCTGCTAAAAAAAATACAGACTGCTTCTAAGTCTGTCAGTCCGCACGAGTGTTGTCAGTCCGCACGCGCTTGTCTGCTACGTGCTAGCACAGCACAACTTAGTTAAATGTTGCACGTGGACGTTTGTGGGTGTTGTCGGGTGCTTCTTCCAGAAACATTCACTCCCCATCAGTCCACATTAGCCGCACGCGGCTCCGTGGGCGCCCTTCCTTGTCACCGTGTAATTGTATCCATCAGAGCCGACCCATGGAGAGGCACCGCGGGTCACCGATGTCACTGCAACACCACTCCCCGCCGCGCTGCCATTGACTTTTCGTAATTGCTATTAGTACTTGTTCTGTCTGGGAAAGTTCCTAGAGCTGCGGCTTTCCAGAGGTCCGGGGCACGGAGGAGCTGGGGTGTTACCCTCGGTTACCGCAGCCTAGGTCAAATGTTACCCTCCGCCGCCCCCTACCGGCTGAATTCGGCACTACCAAAATATCAATCTCCGTTTATTTTTTCACGTGGTGTCGCCATAAAAAAAAATACACGAAAAAAATGTGTACTATTGGAGAAATTACAATGCTAATTTCTAGGAAACCGTCTCCTTGCCAATTGGTCGTATTGCGGACAAACTAATAGATATTATCACCTTCTCCGCTGTTGGCGGCGATTTATTACTTAACAGCACCTGCCCCGGACGGGCGATGCGGTGGAGAACTATACGGTTTGTGCCAGCCAGTCTACTACATGTGTGCTAGGATGTTTGTGGTTTAAGGGTGTGCCCGCTTGTCTTCGTGCATGTAAAGAACTCTTAAGAGAGTGACAGAGTGATAAATGGACTGTACAGGAGAGAGTGTGTGTGTAAGTGACTGCGTTTGAGGAAGAATTAATCGGTGTGTGTGCGAGTTGTGACAGTGTGCACTTTGTAAGAGAGAGAAAATGCGTGTCTACATATGTGTCTATGAGAAAGAGAGAAGAGTTATGTGTGTGAAGTGATAGAGAGGACAAGTGTGTGTGGTGTGTATGTGAGAGATATAGCTACCAAGTGGCCCAGGCCAACGGTCACATTTTAGGCTAGCCTAGTCCAGGCTTTTTAGCCAACATCAGGTGGCATTCCTGTACTCGTAATTTCGTTTTTATCATTGTAATCATAGGCTCCAAAATTCCAGAAAAAGAACGTGTCATTTGATAAAAAGCCAGGTATGCTTAAAGTTGCCATACATAAGAAAAACTCACTTGTCAGTCATGGGGAGACCATGTATGTAGGTGAGAAAGTGTGAGTGTATGTATGACAGAGCCAATAAATAAAAGAGGACTACGTGTGTGAGTGGGGGCGTATGTTTATGAGGGACAGTGACTGCTTGTATGCCTGATTTTGTAATGTATGAATATGTGTTGCCTAAAATGGGTGCTGGTACATGTGTGCATTATGTTAGTGTGTTTTTGGGTGACTGGATGGGGGTTCTTGCACCTCTGTGAGCCTTTTGGGTGTTTGTGTGCGTTTGGTGTCTGATAGTGGGCTGTGAGTATGGGTATCTGTGAGAGTAATTGATAAAATTGAGTCGTGCAAGAACGTAAGTAGTGGTTTGTGTGTGAATTGCTGTTAGTGGGAAAGATAAAAAAAGAGCTTCATGGTCGTATATGTCGTTTGAATGTGTCTGGTTTGAGAACAATGACATGATTGAGTGCGTGTGATACAGAGGGGGGGTGTTTATGTGTGTGTAACTGTGTGCATGTGTGTGAGATTGCATGTGCGCGTCTGTTTGTGTGATATGACAGAGATGTAACAGATATGTGTAACGCGTGGCAGTGCATTCATTTTGCTGAAACCATGTGAGAATGCTTGTTTGAATGTACAGTGTACTTTGTACTGACTGTGAAATTACATGATTTAGTCGGTAGCATGACGTCTGTATTGAATTGTGGTCCCAAATTATCTGGCACACTAGCAACAGGAGAAGCGTGTCCATTGCTACCGAGTGACCTTTCCTCTCCACCCCAGGAGCGCGCGTGTTTAACTGTTGTGGTATGCTGTCACTGTGATAAGAACTTGCACTCCTTGAGTTGTTGGATTAATGACTAGCGCTTGAAGTGATGTAGCACCCTTCACGGAGCCCGGTAACACACGTGTGGGCTCCGCTGGGGCCGGGTGCACTCAGCTTCACCCCACGCCTCGCGCAGCCCGCGGGCAGTCATATTTATTATATAATTGGACGACCTCTCCTCGGCGGGACCGTGAAAGGAGTACAGATGTGCAGCTCGTGAGAAAGGCAGTAATCAGTCTTATTGGAAACTTGCGTGACGCTCACCCAGCTGAATGAAAGCGACGGACTGCTGTTAACGAAGATCAGTCAGTCGAGAGCTTCAGGTGTACGCATCTTGTTCTGTGAAAACTTTTCAATTTTAGAAGGCATGAAAACTTCACACGGAAGTGGGAAAAACAGAGGAATAGTTGGAGACTGACTGGAGACGAGTCTCCAAAACGTTACAGACCTGCTTAAAAAAAATGCAGTGTGTTTCTAAGTCTGTCAGTCTGCACTAGTGTTGTCAGTCCGCACGGGCTCGTCTGCTATGTGCCAGTACAGCACAACTGGGGAGAGGATGTGGTCTCACGGCTAGACTGGCGACTTTGGAGCTGGGAATTTGGAAACCAAGGTTCGAGCCTCGAGGTCGACTCCACATCCTGTGATTCTGGGCAAATCGCTTAATCTTCCCACGCCTACCAAAAAAAAAAAAAATCATGAATGTGTCCAGGTGTAACGTAACTGGTGCTCATGTAAAGCGCTCCAATACCTTCGGGTCGAGTTCGCGCTATATAAATCTGCACAAAAAAAAACTTAGTTAAATGTCGCACGTGGACGTTTGTGGGTGTTGTCGGGTGCTTCTTCCAGAAACATTCACTCCCCATCATTCCACATTAGCCGCACGCGGCTCCGTGGGCGCCCTTCCTTGTCACAGTGTAATTGTATCCATCAGAGCCGACCCATGGAGAGGCACCGCGGGTCACCGATGTCACTGCAACACCACTCCCCTCCCCGCTGCCATTGACTTTTCGTAATTGCTATTAGTACGTTGTTCTGTATGGGAAAGTTCCTAGAGCTGCGGCTTTCCAGAGGTCCGGGGGAGCGGGGGTGTTACCCACGGTTACCAACGCCTAGGTCAAATGTTACCCTCCGCCGCCCCCTACCGGCTGAATTCGGTACTACCAAAATATCAATCGCCGTTTATTTTTCACGTGGTGTCTCCCTAAAAAAAAAAAAAAACACTAAAAAAATGTGCACTATTGGAAAAATTACAATGCTAATTTCTAGGAAACTGCCTCCTTGCCAATTTGGCGTATTGGGACAAACTAATAGATATTATCACCGTCTCCGCTGTTGCCAGCGATTTATTTCTTAACAGCACCTGCCCTGGACGGGTGATGTGGTGGAGAACTATATACGGTTTGTGCCAGCCAGGTTTTTTTTTTTTTACTTTCTGAGAAGCCCTATTCCACTTTGAGCCAATTGGACAGGACCGAGTTAAAACTGTCATATTATACCAATTACAGTTTGTGTCCTAAAATACACGCTAGAGTGTGTTGTTGTGTCGATCACTTTTTTTGATAAATACGACGATTCCGATGCACCGTTCACAAGTGCGCGCCCGCCCTGCCTGTGCAATCTGATGTTGGGCTGCTCTGATGATATGTATGATCCAATAACTTCCCGACTTGTACTTCGTTTCTAAATTCTAAAATGAGCACGCCTTGACCGTTTTAGGTGTGTACTTTGTTGTGGGTTTGAATTATTTTTGTCTGAATCCGAAATCCTAGAGAAAGGCAGCCTAGAGCGGCTTTAGCAGGTAGCCCAGCTAAAACGCAAAAAGCAATTAAAACTCCTCCTCTTGGATTAACAACCAAAAATTGATCGATCTGTCAGGGATACTGTTGATTTATGAAAGGTGCTTATTTCTCCGGTATGGAGAATTTTATGTTCTCTAGGTGAAACCGAGTTCACGCAGCTCGGAGTAGATTGATGTTTTAATAAAAATAAATAAAAGGGGAAAGCTGGCCAAGTCTTTGGGGACATCAACTCTGAAATCGCAGTTAGACTAACAAATCAAATCGCATTATCTTCACCTTTTATATTTGTAAATCTAACGTGCGACCACTGCCCGCGGAGATGACTGTTGTGTAACTTTTAATGGAGCAGCGTAAAAGTGCGCAAGGCGTTCGTGTGTGTGATCAGCGATCTGTGCATAAACTGGTACAAAAAAAAACGTTTACGCGTTTTAAAGAGCAGCGATTTAAATATCGATCGCAGTGTAAACAGATTCTATCCTACGAAAATCAGAGGGGTTATCCTTCAGGCTGCTTAGTCTACCGTCTGTGGCCAGAAGGTGGCGCCCGAACCCCACCTTAGAGGTGCTTCTATCCATTGCTGCTCCTTCCAGAAAGAGAACGAGAAAAATGGAAAGCACTCAGGAAAGGACTGCTGTTGTTTAGATAAACCCAAAGTTTCCCAATGACCCAAAACGTTTGGATGAGTGTCACTGGCCTTATCAATGCATTTGCGTTCTGGCCCAGTTATAAAGGTAATTGAACAAAATCTCACTTTTCACTCAAACTGAAAACCATGTTTTAAGTGGTTACATTGTTTGGAAAAAAATCGTCTTTTGTGATTGATGTCCTGAAACTACCCAAATGTGTCTTAGGAGTGACCCCAAACAAATCAGCAGTTTGTAAACAACGCATCTGCATCACACTAAGAGCACAACGACCATAAATCACCCAAGTGCTGAAATGGAGCTACCCGGCACTTGACCCGGACAAGGCCGACAGAAGCGACACCGCAGTCGGCAACGGCACACGTTTCCTTTACCATGTAAATTTCCGCGGGACAAATTGCTTATTAATAGTCTGGGAGAGGAGGCAGTTTCTTTCTCGCTTTCTTCTCCTTCTCGGCTTGTATTCCTACTTGTCCCCCAGCTACGCTCGGGGCGGCCTCACCGCCCGGCAGTTTTTCGTCTTCATTTCAATATCCTAAAAAAAAATGTAAATCGCCGCAGTGTGGCTTTTTTTTATAAAGTTAAATTAGAAAGCGCTTTAAGTGACTCAATTAGCATGGAAAACACCCTAATGCTTAGTGTGGGAATAGCTTTCGCGGAAGGAAGCCTCGTGTGCCCTTCGCAGCTCACACAAGGTTTCGCGGGCAGGCAGGAGGGCTGGGTGGGCGCAGCGCCGAGGGCCGCTTTCCGTCGTCTCTCCTCTGCCGCTGCGCTTCCACGCGCCCGGAAGACGCGCTGCGGACCCTAGACCTGCTTTTAAGGCTTTAATTATTTAGGAGGCGCTAGGAGAATTAGCGATGCAAAGGAAGCCCAGTATAACAGCGCAGTACAACAACAGTAGACGGCCGTGTTGTGAGGAATATAGCGCCAATTCGTTAATGTGTGTACACTTTTTGTAGCGTGCTGCTTGTGGGAACCATTATTAGACAAAGCGAGGTGAAATCACCTTTTAAATCATCAATCTCTGCCTTCTGGTGGTTTGAGGCAGGGGCGCTAGGGCGGCGGAGTGATGTGGCACCGGGTGATTTGCCATTTCCTGCTCCTCTATTTGTAGAATTTGACGGGCGATTATTACTATTAATACGCTGTCTTAACTCGTGGCATGAGGTGACCTGCAGGGCACCGATGGGCTGGTTTCGCAGCACTGGCTTTTGGGCGCTACAGACTTCGTGAAGTCACAAACGGTTGAAAGGCGTGCCCTTTGCTTATGGGAGGTAATATTGGTTGCTCGTGGCCTCCCCAGTCCTCCACAGGTTGGTGGGTGGCGGCAGGTCGGGTTACAGTCTGAAAGACCTGTGCTCCTCAGCCTGGATTCCCATCATCCCGGAGAGGTCTTCTCGCAGTGCCATAAAAGAGGGAAGTTTAGAGACACCTTCCTTGATGGCACCGCCGGCGCTACTTTAGCTTTTACATTTCATTTGCATTTTGTTTCTAGTTCGGCGCCAGAGATTTGGGCGGAGGAGGGGATTTTATTAGGACATCTGGACTGACAATATCAAAGCAGACAGCGGAGTCCCCGAGCAGGCTCGGGTTTCAGAGTTAATTAGAGCGGAGTGTCTTTAATTAAAGCCAATTAGAATATCCCAAACGCGTGGATCGATCTGGGTTCGCACGCTCCGGCCTCTTTGTTGCAGTTTGGTGTCCGGTCGGGGACGGTCACTTCGCTTCCTTCAATTTGTTCAAAAGTGCGACTGCGCCCCTGGGCAGCCAGAAAGTGAACAAAGAATGCGCAATGGATGCCGGGAGAGGCGCAAACTGCGCCCTTCGCACTAGTTCCGCGATGGGCGCGTGCTTTCGAGAACCTTTAGTACGCATTGGGTCTTCCAATTTCAGGGATGCGCCAACCGTCCCAATAAAGGCAACAATGTTGCAACCTCTGTGCGTGAATACTATTAATGACTAATAATAATCATTATACATAGCGCTTCCTACGACATGTATGCAGATTCTGACAGGTGTTATCAGCAACTAATGTATTCATTCTCCATTTACTGACATTGGAAGGGTGAAATACTGAGCGGACATATGCGGGATTTTAACCCATGACCCTCAGATTCATATTTTGGTGCCCAGCTCGATTCAGAAATGCCTTATTTCATATTCCGTACCCTGCGTAGAATAGAGCCGTCCATTTCCTGACATCTGCTCCTCCCTCACGGGTTGGTATATGGACTTGTCCACGGATTAGCGGGTGAGAGTTAACACAAAGTAATTGCCCTGCATTAAAATTGAAGTATTCCTAAACTCCTCTACTTTGGCCATCACCGTCGAAGAATTATTTGCATCATGCAGCCACGGAGGGACAGTAGAAATTGATGAATTCTGAAATGCAAACTAGCTCACTACAACAGTTCTGCAATTAAACAATGAATTATTCATAATATATTGCGTTAATTGTTTACTGGTGGTGGAAGGAGCAGTGCTGACACACTTGTGTATTCTGCCCCTCACTGGTACCGGAATGAATGGATCCCTTAGTGCAAACCTGAGTATACGTCATCAGCCATAGAAACGTAAACGTGTTTATAGCGCCCCAGTGCGCTCTGCGTGATCCCCGTAACCCACTGTGAAGACACGTCCGACACACCCTCCCTTCTGCATCGAAAGAGAGGCGTGAAACGCACATTGTTTACCCACAGAATCTGCCTTCCACCCCAGACCGCAAGGAGTGAGATTCGCACCCTGCCTCTGCATGACCTGCAATGCCTGTAGAGTCTGTAAGACACCCCGTCCTCTTAACAAGTGCCGCCCTAAGAGTCATGTGGGGTACATTGTACCTTCGCCCATACCTACGCCATACTTCCCCCAAAACCCGTATGATCTGCCATTTTTATGGAAATGTCGGCTTTACTTCTGGCACACCTGAATACTCTGCCATCACTTATGGTAATGTCGACCTTACTTCCGGAACACCTGTATAATATACCACAATAAATTGAAACGTCAACCTTACTTCGGACACAGCAATATAAACTTCCATCACTTACAGAAATACCGGCCATACTTCAGGCACACCTGTATAATCTGTCAGA
This sequence comes from Calotriton arnoldi, assembly GCA_963921515.1. Taxonomy (NCBI): domain Eukaryota; kingdom Metazoa; phylum Chordata; class Amphibia; order Caudata; family Salamandridae; genus Calotriton; species Calotriton arnoldi. Next base: position 3,170,219 of record CAWUFW010000839.1, read on the forward strand.
TTACTCCGGAAGTCTTCCTTACCACCCACTCCTGCACATCTGTGCAGAAATGCTTGGAATGTTTCACGTGAACTGCTTCTTCTCTTGAAGGGCGGGACTATTCGGCCCTGGCCCGGATACTCCATCGGTACCGGCCTCCTGTACCCTCCTTATACCCCCAAACACGCATACACGTGGAGATGTGGTTCGCATCTGTCCGAAACTTAACAGAATTGGCAAACTATCCGCTTAATGCTCCATCTTTGCGGCCTTGCAGCTGCCACACCCCGTACCGTACGAAAAATATTTTCTAGTTTGACATGACAAAGGCAAACTGCGGTTGCCTTGGCAGTAAGTCCCTTTGAATTCACCACCTCTCCCCCAAACAAAACCTGTTAGGGTTTAAAATTATACATACGTTTGTCTGATGAGAAAAGTTGTCTGTCAGCTGAAACTATTACTAAAGATTTAGGCTGCGCAGTTCCAGGTACCTCGTGGGACGTAGAATGAACGACTGCACCTACTACTCTGTTTGCGAAACTTCTGCTTGAATTAGAAATGGGCTGCGAGATTTCACAACTGCGGTCATTGCAGCCAAGAATCCCTTAAATGCCTAAAAATTATGTTCCTGCGCTTGACGGAAAACAAGCGCCGAGTTACAACTAGAGATGACACTGGGCATTGTAGAACTTTTACTGTTAGGACTATTTACAGTTGTGACCCAGAAATGACAATGCAAGTGCATTTTAAATTGTGCTGCCATCGACGCTGCGGTATTGCACAGCTAAAGTGTAAGCCCTGAGCGGGAAGTGCGTGCTCTGGCCTCTAGGAGGCGTTGTTTGTCAAACTTAAGCCAAGTCTCGACGTGTGGCGCGGACAGGCGAGTTGAAGGAATGTGCCCTCTCGACGTGGATTTATAGTTTCATACAACTTGAACACACCAAGCACTGGCATTGCCCATGCAGGATCATTTATGTATTTATTAAGCAATACATGCACAACTTCTTTCACCATATTTTGAAAAAATAATGTGAAAATTTGAACTCATGAACACCAGTCTAAATATTCCTGCCCCGAATGTCAGTGTTTCTCCAAGTACTGCCTCGTGGGGTGGGCACTAACCCATTCCAGCCACCACGTGTTTCGTCACAGTGGGAAGTGTCCCGTGACTTCTTCAGGGCTGGGAAGGATACAAAAAGGTAATATGAACACCTAGGCTGCACCAAATGCAAAACTGCACCGGTGGCGGCCCCAAGGAATTGAAATAAGAGAGCACCATTAAGTCGTGGAAACCCTAAAAGATAAGTGTCAAGAAAAGTTAAGCATGGATTGAACAGTGATCATGAGATGGAATACTTTCTTGGCAACTGAGCAGGATGCATCATGATCAAGCAGAGACTTATGAATTGGTTCCTGGTTGTTTTACTCTACATTCATTCTACTATACACCATGTATAGGATACTTGTGGTATGGTGCGGAACTGAGAATTAGAATTGTTTTCCACACCATGCATGCACCCATACATTTTATTACACTCCTATGTAACATCTTTTGATTCTCCTTTGTAATTTCCTGAGCCTCTTAAGTTATTTCTATACTGACCAATCCTCCACCTTCCTTTATCCTGACCCTTAGTTTATTAAGAAAATTCATTTGTATCGCACGATCTAGTATTCATAGTTTGACCTTTGATCTCTTATGAGTTTTCCACAACCTTTCCCTTTGACTTCCTACCCTTTTTCCACTTGTAAATTTTGGTTATATGTCTGCATCATCATCCCACCCCTTTTCCGAGTCCTGCTACACCCATCCTGATTTTGCGCATTTTCAAGATAATTCATCTTTATTGGGCTATATTCTCCTTGGTTTCATTACAGCTTGTTCTATTTCTAGATACACTCGTCCTGATCCTGAGCCGTTTGCAAACTTTGGGGGCCATTAGTATTATTCCTCGTTTCATCCCTGTTTTTTTCTCTTTTTTTTGCATTCACCCTTTGGGCACAATTCTAGCTCCTGCTACTGCGCCTCCTGGTATGTGCCACAGGCTCCAGTAGGCTGCTAAGGCTGGAGGCCTCCTCACTGCCCCCCCCTCCATGCATGAGGTTCCCACTGGCTGCTGCTGTCTGTAGCCCTTCCACAGCAGTGGTGACTTGGATTAGGCCCCTGGCCACATCCCCACAGCAGTGGGTCATCTCAACCTGCATGCCGACTGCACGCCTGTAAAGCTGAGCTGTTGTAGTACTCAGCCTGTTGATGGCCTTGGTGTATCCGCGCATGCGCCCCATAGAATGGTGTTGCCTCCTGGCATTAGAGACATGCTCGGCCTGGATGACCGTGCACATCTGTTCAATGGCTGTTGCTACACGGTCAAGTTTTCCACTGTTTGCCCTGAGCCCCTCAACGAGTGCAGTTGTCTGCTCCTTCGTGCAGTCACGTATACCACCCATGTGTGTGACCATTGTTCCTAGTTGCTCCTGCATAATACACATGTTCTTTTGTTGCAGGCGCTGGACCCTCAGCATCTTGGACTCCAGCACACTTCAGGCAGCTTCACCAGCGTCCTCAGCAGACCTCAGAAATGCACTTGGCCTTCGCCTGCGGAACGGACTGTGACGTTGCGGGATTGTTCCCTCTGGTGTTGGGGTTGGTGGTGTATGGGCAGTGCCCTGTGGGTGCGCTCCTGTTTGGTTGTCCTCCTCACTATCCAAATCGGGCAGTGGTTGTACTCTTCTCCTGCGATGAGTGGAAACAGGTAGGGGCGAGGATGCTGGCATCTCTTGTTCTTCATCTGGCTGTTCTGTATGTCCCTCAGAATCGTGGACGTCTGCCACGTCACTCTCCTGTGATGCATCTGTGAGGAAAACAGTGCAAGATCATTTTTTTTTAGAAAAATGACATATATATTTTTTTGCACATGTTTGTGACATTGCGCTTACAAGGGTCTAATAAATTGACTTCTGTGATGTAGAAAGTCTACTGTTGTCACTTCCTTGCTGTACTATGCTGTAGTTGAGCTGTGCTACTCCATCCATGCTTTGCCATATCATTTGTATGCATACAACTCCCACAATGCATTAGGGGGTTGCAAGTAAGAGGTGGACTGGACTCATGTCTGCTACACTATGCAGGGTATGCATTTGTGGCAGTTTGGGTTACATTTCTATGAAAATATGTTTGGTTGTGCTCTTACCTTGGGAGGTCCCCGCATGACCTGTGGTGTCAATTTGCGTCATCCCAACAACTGCTTCTGGCTGCAGAGTGGATTCCACCAAGTCGTCCAGTGGGGTGTTTGCAGGCTGAGTGGATGTTCCCCCTCCTGTTGTTCTTGCAGAGTCCAGCCTTTGAGCCACTCTCTCTTTTGCCCGGCTGCGAAGGTCATACCATCTCTTCTGTAGGTTGTTGATGTCACGGTGTGTTACCCCCACAGAATTGACCCTGGCTTGTATCCCAAGCCAGATCTTCCTCTTCACTGACTCTGCAACATGCAGGGATAGTTTCCCAAACAGCTGGTCATGTTTTTGTACAACTTCCTCAGTGAGTATTTCAAGTTCCCTCTCACTGAATTTAATCTTCCTCTTCCTGCCTTCTCCTTTTTGCTGTATTTTTCCTGTGTCCATGGTGTTTGTTTGTCTCAACTTCTGCAGGTAAAAGTATTTTCCAGGCTGAGCACCAACAGTCTTCCTCCTCCTCAGTCTCTCCCTGTGTGCAGGTGTGTGGAATCTGGGAATCACTTCCTGGTTGTGATGTCATCTCCATGAGACAATTGACGCTTTCGCAATTACCGATTCTTAAGTTGCGAATTCGCAAATACAGATTCAGTAAATAAGTAATCGGTAAATATTTTAGCGATTTTTAAGGAATCGCAATTATTTACCGATTTCTTTGATGCATTCGGTTTAACGATTCAGTAATAGCGATTCCTTATTTCGCGCTATTTTAGAATCGCTAAATCTTTATTTGATGCATGTGGGCCTTTGACCTTCCTTTCCCCTTTTTTTACCCTTTAGACCTCACCTGATACCTACGCTTTACTTACAGGTAGCACACTTATGCCGCCTTTCAATGTGTGTTTTTGGAGTCTGGTTGAATTTTAAATACACCATTTAATAATTTTAGCAATTTTACGTATATCTGGTCACTCTTCATGAATGTGAATATACACATTACATGTGTAACGAGGTTCATTCTTATTTTGGATTTTGCCTCACATGTTTCTGTTTCACCCCCATTTTATTATGAATCGCACTGGACTTAATCCTTAAACTGGCTCCTTGTCTATCACAATTATTAGTCTTGTGCCAGCATGATACTCTTTGCGATGAGTGTACCTTGTTTAGCTATTTGTTTAAAAATATATTTTTTTTTTGCTTTAGCCTCATAGCCATGCTAGAATGCACTTGTAATTCACATAATCTATTCACTTCACAATGCACTGCGAAAGCATTTCCCTGGAGCAAATTCCTAATGTGCAATGATTAATATATCTAGCCAGGCAAGCTGCAATAACGTATGTCATGCGACAATGTCACGCACTTTATCACCAGGTCTTTTTTCTATTCTCGTGTGAAGTCACCATTTTTTGTCTTGACACTTATCTTTTAGGGTTTCCACGACTTAATGGAGCTCTCTTATTTCAATTCCTTGGGGCCGCCATCGGTGGAGTTTTGCATTTGGTGCAGCCTAGGTGTTCATATTACCTTTTTGTATCCTTCCCAGCCCTGAAGAAGTCACGGGACACTTCCCACTGTGACGAAACACGTGTTGGCTGGTTGTGTTCATAAAGATTAAACAATTTGAAGAGAACGTAAACAACTTGCGTGGATCTTATATGCTAACATTCTGAATACAAGAGACCTTGGCAAACAGTGCATTTACCCAATAACGTGTACCCGGGACTTTGTTTTCTGTAAATTGTGCGGGTCTCTACCCACACTGACTTAGGGGTTTTAGGGTACTTCCCCTATCCTGGTTGCACCATGCCATACGGCATAGCTAATACACTTAACGCAAACATAGCGAGGTGCCACACTTCCTGGCATATCCTAAACCCTTTCTATTAGACATACTATTTACACCCACAGGAAGGGCTGCCGCAGCGTTAAACTGAACGTAGTACCAATTTTGAATCCGTGACATGGATAGAGATAGAATTGCTGCAGAGCTTTTTGATAATGTAGCTAGAGGTGTTGCTACCAGTGCACCCTCTACTAGTGGTAACCCTGCGCGCAAAGAAGGCCTCAGGGATAAATTCCTGAGACTTGAGAGATTAAAAAAGACAGAGAATTCCAGGTGGTGGGACAGTGCCACCTTAAAACAATACCTTAGATTGAACAGAGTCCCAAGGAGACTCAGATCACAGATCTTTCCTACCTTCGATGACCTTGATGATGACTTACTTGGCAAATGGGAGGATGCTCTCACTTCGAATTCCAACACACTGATCAACATATTGATTGAGAATGCAGAACGCAAGGTAGCAAAGCTGCAGATAGACATTGCCATCCTAGAGAAGGATATTCTTGACCTAAACATCAAAGAGGCTACTGAAAAAAATTACGTGATCTTAAGTGACATTCTATCCAAACATCAAAACGAGATTAAGGAGAGGAAAGCTAGACAACTCAAGAGAGACGAGGCTGATTACAGGGAGGGGAGAGTGTTTACTTTCGCCAGAAAGTATGACAAACTTGTCCAAAACGTGCAATTGGGTGATAAGACAATAAGATCAGGAGCCGCTTCAGTCTCCTCCAGCTCCACTTCCCTTAGCACAGTCTTAACCAGCGATAGTGACACCGAGAACCAGTCAGACCTTAATAGAACAGGACAGACTAAATCCTCTTTTTTAAGGGAGGTTCAAACAATACGGAGAGAGAACAGAACACAAAACACACGAGGGGCATCAGACAGAAAACCTGTAGAGGCAAGAGAGCAGGAGAAAGACGAATACAAAAAGAAACTGAGATCAGGGGACGGGAGGAACAAATAGATAATTCTAACCAGGAAGTACAAGTAGTTAACCTGTCCTCCAAAACACTTAACGACGATATGATTTCATTACTCAGCAAGGGATTGAGTTTCAACCCCCATGTCCAAGGTGACATTTGCAGACTCAACATAGACCTCTTCAAGTTCATCAGGTGTTTGAAATTAAAGAAACATTTCAGTACTAATCCACCCACAAATGTGAATAAAAACCTTGTGAACATCTCTAATGACAATCTGTCTAATGTACAAAGCATACGTGATATTCAAGCTACACAACTTCTTCTCTCCCTGACTGATCTAGAACAATCACCGTACAACATGGAACTTTTACTTAAAGAACTTAACATAGACACTGATTACACGATAGCGAGTGGTCTCAAGACTAAGTCCAAATGGACCCCCACTCTTCCAGGGGGCAATGCCATAGACACTTTCTACAACCTAATACTTGAGGACATTGATAAACATGACCAGAGGAGAACTAAGACCAAACACTATTGCAATGACAACTTGGCAAGAAATGAACGCCTGGCAGTTAAATCGTTGATTACAGACCCTGATATCATAATCAGGGAAGCCGATACAGGGGGCAACGTTGTGATAATGAACCAGGAGGACTACCACAACAAAATTTTAACACAACTGTCAGACACTTCCTGCTATGAACCTATCCGGTACAATCCAACAGGTCCTTTGACCCTGAAAATCAATAAACATCTAACTGAGTGGCACACGTTAGGTCTTATTGATGATGACGAACACTCATATATGAAGGTTTTTAGACCCACCTTCCCATGTCTTTACACCTTACCGAAGATACATAAACAGGCTCCCTTCCCACCGGGAAGACCTATAGTCCTGGGCATAGGAGGTCCCACTGAGAGACTGGCACAATACGTTGACATCTTCCTGGGTCCCATGGTCAAAAACTTACCCTTGTTCATTCAGGACACCAAACACATACTTAGCATCCTATCAGACCTACAGTGGCAACCTGGCATGATTCTAGTCACCCTTGATGTGGTGTCTCTTTACACCAGCATAAAACCAGATCTAGGCCTAGAAGTCATCACCAGATTTCTACACAACAGGCCAGCCACTCAATGGCAACACACTAACATGCTCATCACTATGATGGAGGTGATCCTCAATAACAACTTTTTTTATCTTTGACAAGCAATGGTATAAACAAACCAAAGGGGTAGCCATGGGCTCTAGATTTTCGCCTCCTTTTGCCAATCTATACATGGGTGGTCTGGAAGCAGAATGGATCTGGGGCACTAAGGGAGCCCACTGGGTCGACTCCATTGTTTTTTGGGGACGCTACATAGACGACTGTCTGTTACTATGGTCAGGCACCCATGAAGAACTGGAAGATTTTTGCATTCATCTCAATTCCAATAACATGGATATGAGATTTACTAAGCACTCCAGCACTTCCCACATCAGTTTTCTAGATGTGGAATTATACATCCAGAAAGAGAAGCTACACAGTCGACTTTTCCGAAAGGAGACTTCCTGTAATGCCATTCTACACGCTATGAGCTCACACCCGGCACACCAATTGCAGGCGATTCCCTATGGTGAATTTGTGAGAGTCAGAAGAAACTGCAGCGAGGAACCAGAATTCAAGCAATGCATTGCAGACATGAAGAGTAGATTCAAAAAAAGAGGATACAAACCATCTTACATTAACAAAGCTGAGGATAGAATCATTACTACTCGTTGAGAAGACACACTACGCGACAAGACTAGAACACAACCGCGCAAACAACCTGTGAGACTAGTTACAGATTACACCGACATGAGTGAGGTGATTAGAAAGAGTTTCAACAAACACTGGGCAGTCCTACAAGCATACAGAACACTCAGTGACTTCATCTCCTCTCGACCTCAGATTACCTACAGACGAGGCTTGACACTTAGGAACAGACTCAGTCCTACTGTTCCACGAACCATTATGAACAACACATGGCTAACATCACACACATTAGGCTTCCACAAATGCGGTTGCTGTGGAGTTTGCAGATGGGCTAGACACGGAATCAAAGATTTTAGCAGCTTTGACAAAAGAAACAAGTACAACATCAATTACAACATCAACTGCAACACCAAGTTTGTGGTGTACATCTTAGAGTGTGCATGTAATGGTCAATACGTAGGAAGCACCATCAGACCACTGAAGGAAAGAATCAGTGAGCACGCTAGAGCACTTCATCAACAAGATGCCAGATACCCTATGGCAGTGCATGCTGCTACCTGCCCTTCCCAAGGTCCCCAAAAAAGATTCTCTTTCTATGGCATTGATGTTACGGAAGCAAACATGAGAGGTGGCAACAGAGAACTAAGACTGCGACGCATGGAAGCCACCTGGATCATGCGTCTACACACAATTAAGCATGGTTTGAACAGTGATCATGAGATGGAATACTTTCTTGGCAACTGAGCAGGATGCATCATGATCAAGCACAGACTTATGAATTGGTTCCTGGTTGTTTTACTCTACATTCATTCTACTATACACCATGTATAGGATACTTGTGGTATGGTGCGGAACTGAGAATTAGAATTGTTTTCCACACCATGCATGCACCCATACATTTTATTACACTCCTATGTAACATGTTTTGATTCTCCTTTGTAATTTCCTGAGCCTCTTAAGTTATTTCTATACTGACCAATCCTCCACCTTCCTTTATCCTGACCCTTAGTTTATTAAGAAAATTCATTTGTATCGCACAATCTAGTATTCATAGTTTGACCTTTGAGCTCTTGTGAGTTTTCCTCAGCCTTACCCTTTGACTTCCTACCCTTTTTCCACTTGTGAATTTTGGTGATATGTCTGCATCATCATCCCACCCCTTTTCCGAGTCCTGCTACACCCATCCTGATTTTGCGCATTTTCGAGATAATTCATCTTTATTGGGCTATATTCTCCTTGGTTTCATTACCGCTTGTTCTATTTCTAGATACACTCGTCCTGATCCTGAGCCGTTTGCAAACTTTGGGGGCCATTAGTATTATTCCTCGTTTCATCCCTGTTTTTTTCTCTTTTTTTTGCATTCACCCTTTGGACACAATTCTAGCACATTACCGCAATTCTTACGTAATTGTGCTTTCCCTTAATTGTTTTCGACCTTGCTCGTTTTTTTTCCGTTTTTTTTTTGTTCCATGGGGAAGTGATAGGCTAGGCCACTTGCCTCCTTGATGGTAGAGTTTTACGCTCTAGTCCTTTTCGTCCCCGGAGACTACTTAAAGGCATTTCCAGTTTCACTCTCTGTCCACTTCCGGAGCAGAGGTGAACCGGTGCCTGTTCTCCACCTGAAGCGCACCCGCTACAGGTAAGCCTGGTTGTTTTCCACATCATGTGGCTACTTTCTCTGCTTCCAAACCCTTTTGCAATTCAGTGGGTGATGGAATGGCAACTTCTAGTCTTTGTTTTCACAGGTTCTTTCCAACGGCGGACCCGCCGTTTTACTGATTGACAGGCGCTCTTTGTTTGGGGATCACCGTTACACCGGTAAGATCCTCTGGCGCTTTGTCTTTTTCCACGCCCCCGTTTTGCAGTAATTACACCGGAATTAAGAATCATCACCCCTTTAATTTTCAGGTGGTTCTGACATTGACTGTGGACCCTTTACTCGAGTCCCTTTAACATTTCCATTTGTACTGGGATCTCCGGCATTACGGTAAGATCTTTTGCCTACCATTCCCTTTTTTACCTTTCTCACGTGTACTCCGTTTTTCAATCAAGCCCTTTGACCTTTCAGGAGCTTCGTTTTCCTTACTTTTCACAAATACGAGGACGTGTCCATTTGTCCCATCCTCACCAGACCAGCCGGGTCGAAATTATCACCGGCGGAGTGGTGAGATTTTGTTAATTTTGCTTTCAGTTCCCAACTTCATCCACTGTTTTCCGGCAGCTTTCCCTCATTATGACCTTCCTTTCTCCTTTTTTTACCCTTTAGACCTTACCTGATACCTACGCTTTACTTACAGGTAGCACACTTATGCCGCCTTTCAATGTGTGTTTTTGATGTCTGGTTGAATTTTAAATACACCATTTAATAATTTAAGCAATTTTACGTATATCTGGTCACTCTTCATGAATGTGAATATACACATTACATGTGTAACGAGGTTCATTCTTATTTTGGATTTTGCCTCACATGTTTCAGTTTCACCCCCATTTTATTATGAATCGCACTGGACTTAATCCTTAAACTGGCTCCTTGTCTATCACAATTATTAGTCTTGTGCCAGCATACTACTCTTTGCGATGAGTGTACCTTGTTTAGTTATTTGTTTAAAAATATAAAGATTTTTTGCTTTAGCCTCATATCCATGCTAGAATGCACTTGTAATTCACATAATCTATTCACTTCACAATGCACCGCGAAAGCATTTCACTGGAGCAAATTCCTAATGTGCAATGATTAATATATCTAGCCAGGCCAAGCTGCAATAACGTATGTCATGCGACAATGTCACGCACTTTATCACCAGGTCTTTTTTCTATTCCCGTGTGAAGTCACCATTTTTTGTCTTGACACTTATCTTTTAGGGTTTCCACGACTTAATGGTGCTCTCTTATTTCAATTCCTTGGGGCCGCCACCGGTGCAGTTTTGCATTTGGTGCAGTTTAGGTGTTCATATTACCTCTTTGTATCCTTCCCAGCCCTGAAGAAGTCACGGGACACTTCCCACTGTGACGAAACACGTGTTGCCTGGTTGTGTTCATAAAGATTAAACAATTTGAAAAGACCGTAAACAACTTGCGTGGATCTTATATGCTAACATTCTGAATACAAGAGACCTTGGCAAACAGTGCATTTACCCAATAACGTGTGCCCGGGACTTTGTTTTCCATTCCAGCCACGGCAGCAGAGCTCGTGGTTGAGAAACCCTAAAAGATGCCAAACTCTCACTGCTGTATTTATTTTCCAGTATTTTAATGAATTTTATTGATTATTCGATTAATTAAAATCATTACAGTAAAAACAACAACACTGAAAAAAAATAATTAGTTAGAATAGGCAACTCCTCCTTCCTGACCCCTGCACCCTCCCCTACCCATCAATAACCTGGCTTTGTGCTCCGCCGTGTACCTTTGGGTGCATTGTGCAGTCCCCCGTGTTACTTGTATTTCATTTATGCTTAAAACAATTGATACAAAGCTTTAAAATACACGGACTTGATAATTCTGAATAAAAAGGTGGCACCCCTTAGTGCTTATCGGGGACCACCCTGCTTCCTTCAGCATGATTTGGCATGTCAGTTACAGGAGCGGGATTACATTCCTGCGACTCCAATAAGGCGATCCTGATCAGATGCGTAAATGTCCCCATTCTTGCTAAATTCATTGTCTTTGATTTGGAGAAACATAAGGCCGAGGCCTCTCTGCAGGTCTTTGCCCCTTTGACAATACAAATCGTGCGAAGAAGGCGCTGACGTTCATTATTCAGTTTGGGGCAACAGCACAGAAGGTGCAGCCAGGATTCCTTCTGGAAGAGCACAGCCTGCATTCTGTATTTTCCCCCTTACGAGCCCATGCTGGATTAAAATCAGTGATACGTAGTGTTATGAGTCTCATTAAAAGTATTTTACTGCAGACTTGCGGTGTCAGGGCCTCGCTTAGGTAGGGTTGGGCTTTTCCCGGCATGTATGATTTGTTCAGTGGCTCTAAGTTAGGGCTTGAGCGGAGGGCTTTGATGTCTTGAGCAAAGGATGTTTCACAGAATTGTTTATTTACTGCTTTCTTCCAGGGAGTGAGCGGGATTTCCAAAAGTCGCAGGCTTGCTGCCTCTATCTTCAGTGTGTTGACAGCATGGCCAAGGTTTGCATGCCAAGCTGTCCCTACCTCCTCGAAGGCGGATCTTAGTTGATATCTTAGGGAGTCAGCTGGAGCCCTCAAAATCCTTAGGTATAGCTTTATAAGGTCCCCCAGGCACATCAGGTCCGGCCTCCCAAGGCCGTTCTCCAATCTCAGCCTTGATTTCCTGGCTGCCCGTGTAATAAGCAGCACTGATTTTTTTTTTTTTAATTAGTGCATACGTATATAGCTAGAGAAAAATATACAGTGATTAGAGACTTTTAAAGCATAACACATGGCATCAAAATATATCAGATATAATTTACAACAATATAAAAGGAAAGAGAGCAGCAATAGAAATTATGCACATTTTGACAATTTTACACCCCTCCCCCCACCCCTTCGAACCCTTGACCCCACCCTCCCCTCCCCCAGGGGTTGGACAAAAACAAAATCAAAATCAAAATCAAGATCAGTTGGCCTAATACTTCTCAAGCCAAGACGTCAGCGGAGCCCAAATTTTTAAACCTTTGGATCGGGCCCTCAACCCCCTTTTTGAATAGATAGCTTTCTCAAAATGGTAGTTTGCCAATAAACGGGACAGCCATTGATGAAATCCAGGGGGAGTTGAATCCAGCCAGGCAGAAGCTAGGCAAAGACGTAATATAGCCATACTGATAAACACAAGATATTCGTCAGGCTTCCCTTGTAATTGCATATCAACCCCAAGTCCGATCAAAGACGATGATAGAAAAACATCGGCCCCAAGTACTTCCTTAAAAAATTTAGAGATTTCCTGTTTTATATTCCTCAAGGCGCTGCATGCATTAAACATGTGATTTAAGTCAGCCTGAAATAATGAGCACCGGGGGCATTGAGTTCCTTTCCCTGTTGCCCATTTAGCTATCTTTTTTGGAGTATAATAGAGTGAAAAACATGATTTGAAGTATTGAGCCTGAAGTCGAGCCGGGATTAAAATTTTCTGAGCTAATTCTATCGAGTGAAAGAATAAATCTTCCTGCATTCCTATTTCTGTCTTCCATTTCCCTGCTCTAATCTCCAAATCATCAGGCATTAAAGCATTAAAGAAGGAGTAAACTTCTCCCATAGAGAGTATAGCATTTTTCCTTAATCTATCTATCATGACATTTTTAGCAAAGCCAGAAGGGCCTCCCCTTTTTGCTTAAAAGTCCCGTACTTGCAGATATTTGTAAAAATCCCTCCTATCTAAGTTGTATGTAGCCTTGAGGCTATCAAAGCTAGCTATATCTGACAAAAAATATAAATCACCCAGTTTAGATAGGCCAGCTTCACACCATCTTTTAGCGACAGGATCTCTAAAAATTTCCGGAGATTGGGGTTATTGGAAATCGGCGTATAGTAATTTAATCGTCCCATCCCTAATAATTTCCGTACTTGCCTCATAACTCTATGTCCACCAATTAGTGATTTAAAGCGTACTTTTTTATAGTGGCTATCATTCAGAAATTTCCAGAGCCACCCCCATGCATCCTTGCCCATTATAAGTTCTATGGGTGATGGTATTTCATTGACTGTGCTATCTCTCGGTTTTCGGAAATGAGAGTTAAATTAAATAGCAGGGTAGTGACCCAATAGTATAATCGGATATTAGGTAAAGCCGAACCTCCCTTTCTCTTGGTAGAGATAGAAATTTGTATGATCTTCTGGGTTTTTCATATGCCCAGATAAAACGCGAAAATAGATCTTCGATTTGCTTCAAACAAATAGTGGAAAATTCTAAAGGAATTGCCCTTAGCATATACAAAAATTTAGGGAAAAATATCATTTTAATTATATTACATCTACCAATAATTGATAGATGTAGATTGTGTATTCTCATTAATTCAGTTTTGGTTTTAGCAATCAACGGGTTGATATTGCAGTCAACGATTGTATCCATATTGGCCAGGACATCCATTCCAAGATATGTTGCCTTCACTACCTGTCTGCTAGTATTGATCATGTTGAAATTTTTGCAAAGGATCTGAGTTTTAGTACTATTAAGAGTACCCCGAGACTTGCCCAAATCTCGCTGCTTCCACTTCGATCTCTAATATGGCTGTATCGGGGTCAGGTGTAATAATAGCAATATCATCGGCGTACGCCAAGGTTTTAGTTTCCCATCCCTGAGATTCAATGGGTCTAATAATCCTATTGGTCTCGAGGAGCCGTAAAAATGGATCGATATATAAAGCGAACAGCAGCGGGGAGCTTGGACAGCCCTGACGCGTGCCCCTAGTAATTTCAAAAGAATCTGTAAACACGCCATTTATAAAGAGTTTTGCACTAGGTTGAAAATAAAGCATCTTAAAGGCCTGTACCAGCCCCTCGCTGACTCCGACCCTCGACAGGGTCTCCCAAAGGAAAACCCAGGAAACCCTGTCAAAGGCCTTCTCAGCATCTAGCAATATAAGTGCTATTGGTTTTCCTAAGATGGTAGCAGCATCAAATAATGAGATGACTCTTCTAATATGATCAGTTGTGCCGCGTCCCGGTATAAAGCCATGCTGTCGGGGAGAGACAACCTTGTGGATGACAGTAGCTAGGCGTAGGGCGAGAATCTTAGAGTATATCTTGTTGTCAGCGTTAATTAATGTAATGGGGCGATAAGAGCCGGGTTCCCGTGGTGATTTTTTTTTTGAGAAAGATTATAATTTTAGCCTGCGTTCAGGACTGAGGAGGCTTACCCCCTCTGAAAACATGCAAAAATAAGTGAAGCATCAGCTCTTTCAGCTGTGGGGCAAATTTCTTGTAGAACTCTAGGGGTATATTGTCTAATCCAGTGGCTTTACCACTCGGGAGACTACTAATATATAGCAAGATATCCACCCATTGAGGAGGTTCCTCGAGATGCTGTTGATCCTCCTGAGAAAATTGTGCCGCTGGAGCCTGATTAATATAAGAAATAGCATCGCCCGGATTATCGGGAATATCCTCATGATATAAGTTTTGGTAAAATGAATAGAATACCTTGCGTATGCGCTCCGGGTCAGAGGTACTTCCTCCTGCGGGGTCATTAATTTCAGCTATCATATTTTGAGTCATTCTCTGTCTGGCCCGGGTCGCAAGATGGTGCCCAACCTGTTCGCTACACTCATATGCCTTCTCGCGCCAACCCGCTAGTCTGTCTGCCGCTCTTTTAGTTATTACCTCTAATATTTTTGCCTTGGCGACCATTACTTTGTTATAAGCTTCTAACGTGTCTCTGCCAGCCAGGATTGCGACAATCGGGCCTTCCTCTGCTGCTGCTAGGTCGTTCTGCATATCCTTAAGGATATGTCGCTTTCCCTTGTTCAAAGCTAACGCAAGGCTAAGTGTCTCTCCCCGGACTCCAGCTTTCAATGCATCCCAGACTATCTCCACTCCAGTACTCCCTATATTCTCCATAACGAACTGAGGAATCCACTTCTTCATATGAGTACAGTACTCGTCATTCAAAAGTAGGGAGCGTTCAAAACTCCACTTAGACACTGGAATATTACTAGACCCGAACCCCTTAAATTCTAACACTAACGGATTATGGTCGGCCAGTATGCGCGGAGCCTTCTCGATTGATCAAGCATGCATAATAGTATGTGATGCAAAGCAAAAATCTAATCTGGTATGTTTCTTGTGTGGAAAAGAAAAAAAAGTGAAGCCAGGGTCCGTAGGGTGCCGCAAGTTCCAAATATCAGAGAGTGCTTGTTCCCGACACAGAGTTCTTAAGGCCTCAAAAACCTTGGGCTTGCGACCATTATATACCCAATAATTGTCGAGAGCGATATTCTGGTTAGAGGGTAAGTTTATATTAAAATCCCCGCAGATAATTATGGGTAGCGGCCAGGTAGCTAATTCATTATTTATGTAGTTGAAGACAGTAGGGTCATCTAAGATACTCCCATAAACAGCACACATTGTTATTGGATCCCCATTATCCCTACAGCATTCAGTAATTACCCATCTCCCATTCTGATCAGCTATTGTTCTAGTAAACCGGTTAGAGTGATTAGCTGACAATATTGCAACCCCCGTGTCCTTGAATTTTGAGTCGTTGCCCCTACCAGGGTATATCCAAGAGTATCTAACAAGTGCGATTGAGCCCTTTCAATATGCGTCTACTGCATACATATCACATCAGCTTTTAGCATTCGTAAGCCCATCGCAGTATTCCTCCGTTTCTTCACATCATTAAGGCCACAAATGTTAATTGTTGCTATGCGTAAATTATACATTGAAAAATGGGATTTTAAAAAAAATTAAAGAAGGCCAAACCGCTTAAGACAGAACCCCAAAGTGCCAACCCCTTCCCCCCTTACCCCTAAGCCTACCCCCTCCCATCCTTCCCCCTCCCACCACCTCCCATTGAGGTTACCTGGCTCAAGCTGAGCCAGGGTGAAGGCATCTGAGCAGTAGTGGCCCCATGCCGCCCTCCCCGGTCAGTAATTCTCCATCGTTACAACCCTATCTAACTCGTAATTTTCCTATGTATCAAGTGATCTACCAATTACCGAAACATAATACTAGAGCTGTTAAGAAAGCTCACTTTCTACATTCTGCATTCAAAACTCAAGCTTGAGTCGTTAGTACCATCCTATTACTTTTCTGAAATCTCAGATAGAAATGCTTGTGCCTGAATTTCAGAAGTGAAGCTTCGCGTGGAGCCCTTATAAATGACCTTTAAGCAGGCAGGGTTCTGGAGAAAAACCGTGGCACCGAGTTGTCTCATCCTCCATCTACGTTCCACTGTGGCGTGTGCGAAGTCAGGCCGTGTGAAAAAGGTAATGCCATTGAATTCTTTCTTGTTAGTTGGCCGTGCTAGGTCATAAAGAAGCTGTCGCAAAAGGAAATTCCCAAAGAATATTAGCATAGCTCGAGGGTATTGAGAGGCGGAGTTAGAGCGTTTAGATGGTGTTAGGGGAAAGCGATGTACTCACTGGATTTCCTTGTCCCAATCCCAAGAGTGTAAGTCCGGAAAAGCTCCCTTAAAGAGTGTGACCATAAAGGTCTTGGGATCGTTCCCCTCTGCTCCCTCCGGAATGCCAAGAACGCGTAAATTATTGCGCCGTAATCTGTTCTCTTGCTCCTCAACTTTGAGCATAAGATCTTTCACAATCCCCTCGTGCTCGTCTCCTTGCGTTTTCAGGGTAGCCACATCCTTCTCAAGGTTTTCAGTCCGTATTTCCACTGAGGCCATTCTGTCCGCAATCTCGGCACACGTCTTGCCCACTTTTCGTACTGTGCCTTGAAGTTTCTGCGTGGCATGGCGTGCTCTCCTACTATCTTGCTTGACCTCCTCCTGAAAACTCTTGATGGAATACAGCAGATCAGCCAATGTAGGTTCATTCTCGGGAGCAGCTTCCGCGCAATCTGCGCCTCCCGGTGGGTTGTAAAACTCCTTTGAACGCTTTGTTGATTCAGTCGGGACTGACAGTTGAGATGCAGAATAATCCCACTTCAAGTCCATCATGCTACCCTGTTCTGAGGTCCTGCGATCCTTATTGGGACTAGATTTCCTCTGCAGGTTTTTCTTCTTTGTAGTAGTTCTTGCGGAAAGCTCTGAGTCTGTGCTACTGTTCCAATTGTAGCTCCCTCCTTCACTTGAGTTTGCCACACTTTCTATTGACTCATCGGTCAATGAATAGAATTTATCTATGTTGTCAGGCGTTCTCGGCGGAGGATCTTGGGTTTCCTCTTTGTCAGTTACGTTTTCACCACAGACCGCCAAAGTGTCAGTTCTCTCAACTATGGACTTGCTAGGTGGTTGATTAAGGCTACTCTCTTCCTGAGCCATTCCAGACCTAATAGCCGGAGTAGATTGGGAGATAGGGGTGTTGATCTCCTGTTCCAGCTCAAGGGGAGCTCCAGCCGCAATATCCCCACCTTGAGTGCCATTGATTACTGCCGGAGTCCCCGCCATCACCTTGTGCGCTTTCCCATCATTTGGAGGGAAAATATTTGATATAAGCGGTTGACCAGTTTGAGCTTTCGGGAGAGTTCTCCAATCTCAGCCTTGATTTCCTGGCTGCCCGTGTAATAAGCAGCACTGATTTGTATGCTTTAGCTTGGACTAGGATTAAAAAAGCATCCAGCGATCCAGGGAAGGCCAAATGACCGTAACTGATAGCTGGAAGCAGTTTTGGTCCAGCTGAAGGGCTTTGCAGATGTTGGCTCAGTTGTTTTAGCTGGTGCATGACATTATTGGCCTTGGAGTTCAGATGTTTCAAATGAATATTTGCATTGGCTCGTTCTGAGAACCAGACCCCAAGATAGTTATAGGAAGCCGCTGTGCCCATTTGCAAATCACCCAAGAGCCATTGTGCTTGCCTTTTGAGATGATATCTCCCAAAGACGATTACCTTGGTCTTCCCCTGGTTGACCGTCAGGGAGTTAGCTTTGTAGAAGCGATCCAACGCATGCAGGGCTCTTTGGAGGCCCACTTTGGTGTGGTCCATTATTGCTGTATCATCAGCATATTGTAGTACTGGCAGCTTCACAATTCCAAGCCTAGGAGCTACAAAGTTGGCACCTTGCAAAGCAACCCCCAGGTCTGCGGTGTACAAATTGAAGAGGATGGGCGCCAACACACAGCCCCGTTTAAGCCCGTTGTTTGTGACGATTTTGGTGGTCACTGTGTAGGAGCTTGTTTTTACCCGCACCCAGGTATCCTCGTATAGTGATCTTATTGCATTCAATAATTTGGATGGAATTCCCCAGTTGTCTAATTTCCACCATAACCTTGTGCGATCCACTTTGTCAAAAGCTGTGCTATAGTCGATGAAACAGCAAAACAATGGTAGGCTTTTCTTCTTCACCGCCTCAGCTGATAAGTGAGCTAACGCTATGATGTTATCCAAAGTCGATGACTGTGACCTGAAGCCTGACTGATAGAAAGGGATGATGCCTTTTTCTTGTACCCCAGACTACAGATCCTTCAGGAGTAGTCAAGCATAAGCCTTTGCTTCAAGATCGAGAAGGGCAATAAGCCTGTAGTTTGATGGCTTCAGGCGGTCGCCTTTTTTAAAGATGGGGACAATTATTGAGCCCCTCCAAGAATCTGGTGTCCTAGCTGTGGAGATTTTGTTAAAGAGCGGAGTTAGGATTGCTGCCCAAAAGTCCGGTCTCTGTTTTAAATACAGATGCTGGTAACCCATTTGGCCCTGGAGCTCCGTCGTTCCTCATTTTCTTGAGGGTCATGATCACCATGTCAGTATTTATTAAACCTGGCAACCTGCAGTGCTCCTCTTCCCAGGTGATCTGATCTGTGGGACCGTTATCGCAGAGGACGCTCAAATCTTGGAGGTTTGTACTGTTTAGCCGGCTCTGCCCCTCTCCCCAGATCATCACTTCAGAGCTGCCTTTGTTGGAAGAAGCGTACGAGTATAGTTGTGTTACATGGTTTAACCAGTCATGCTCCGCCACTCCATTTTCTCTTGGAGCTCTTCAACTGCTCAACTGATTGATGTGCCTCCACAGCCCAGAGTTGTTCTTTTCCTTCAGTAGGGAGAACACTTTGAGCCATTCCTTCTCTGTATGTTCCTTTTTATGTTCCCACTGTTTCTTTCATAGGGCTGCCCTTAGCACTGTAACTGAAGGGCCCACTGTCGGTATGCCCCCTCTTTTCCTTGCTTCTAGGGCCTTGCGGAGGGCACGTTTGCCTTGAAGTATGTCTTTTGGGGGGCGTTTGCGTCCTGCTATTGATGGCACTTTGATACACGGGCATTGATGTTGAGGGTTTCCCAGCTTCAGTTGGAGGTCTTCCACAATGTTCTCCCAATCCTTTAATGATGATACATGGGATGGTGGAGTGCATTCCTGCTTCAAATCCAGCCAAGCTCGCATCTTCTCTCCTATATTTTCGGACCATTTAATCCTCCGGAGGACTTTATGCTTTTCTTCCCCTCTCGACTCTCTTATTGGTTGAAAGATGGTGGCTGTTGGTACTTCAAGCTGAATCACAGCTCTCAGGGGCCTGTGATCACTTTCGGCCCTGTCCTCTACTTCGAAATCTTTTAGTCTGGCTGCGATGGTTTCACTGACTAAAATGTAGTCGCTTGTCGAGATATTCAGAAAAGTTGGTTTCGGATGCCAGCATGTCGAACGTGCTTCCTTTAATGTATGAGTTGTGCATAACTTGTGATTATTGAAGAGATTGTAGAGGGGTTCTGCCCGGCCCTTGCACCGGGGAGGGGAGTTCGCTTTATCTAGATCCCTCGATTAAAGTCCCCCGCTATGAATACCTGACGGGATTTATGTTTGATTAGCAGATCTTCTAGAGTCAGTGTCAGCGTGTCCATTGAGTCTTTCATAGTGCTCTGTGCTGGATTAATGTAGCAGTTTATTAGCAGGAGGCGGAGCGGATGGGACTTTAGATTCAGGCCTCTGATCAATAGAACTTGTATCCCTGGGGTAGTAGATTGTATTTCTGTGGCCACAAAACTGCAGGCGTGTTTTATAAAAACTGACAGTACGCCAGATGGCTGACCAAAGATGTTCCTTTTTGTCGCTGCTACGTGATGTTCGTAATACACTGCCAATGGGGTGCTGGACAGAGCCCATGTCTCTTGGAAGCATAATATGTCACCCTTCTCTAGGAACTCCTTCGTATTATCTCCTTTTGTTATTTTACTGATTCCTGCGATTTTCCAGGAGATTATGGTCAGTTGCTGCCGGGATGGGTTTGCTTCCCTTGCCTCAGCTCGGCCGGGCCCGGTACCACGGTTGTTAGGAATAGTGCGGCCACATTCTTGATGTTCCTGTTTGATCTGGAGCAAAGTGACTTGCGTGTACGGCCCGATGGTTGTTACAGCATAAGATCCTAATGCCAGTGGGGGCCTTAGAGCCAGTCCAACTGCTGCTATGGGCCCCATGGCTGTTGGCCCCACGCAAGACGGACCAGGGGCCCTTGACCTCGGTATTCTCTGCTAGGTAATGCAGATATTTTAGTTGTGGCGGGAGTTGGACATCTATACCCCACTCGGCGAGCTGTCGCGATTCGTCCAGAACTGCCTGTTGAAGTCTCTTTTGTTTCAGACCCACCACAGTGGATTCGCCATGGGTATCCCCCTGAAGTCTCATAAATCTGACCCATTCCAGGTCTTCCGTTCGAATTTGTTCCAGGTTTGCTAAATGTTTGAAGAGGGGGAGAATATTGCTCCTGTTCAGGATGTCGTGATGTTCCGTAATGTGGTATCTCGGGGTAAAAGCCACCTCGTGGATGTTTGTTATGGAGTCTATAGTTGAAACATCTCCTGTTCCTGGGGCATGGACTTCCGAGCTTAACACTGGGCTTATACTTGCTGGACGTTTCAGGGTATTTCCAGCTTGGTTGCCGATTTTCCATTCTTGTGTGCTCCGTGCTCTTATCTGCTTCTCGGTGCTTGGCTGAGGTTGCGGTAGGACATCCGTGTATGGCAGTAACATAGCTGTTGTTGCCTGAGTGGTTATGTCCACCGGTGCGGGGCATTTTCCAGCCGCTATTTCGTGCTCTGGTGGAGAACTTGGTCTGGCAGGAGTCATGGGGACTTTTGCAATAGGATGTCTTTGTGATGTTGTCTGCTCTTGATGGTCTCCATGTGTTGAGCCAGACGAGGCATCCCAGCTTGCCTGTGAATATTGGATAAAGCTGTCTGGTTTTAAAATCGCTTTGTGGGGGGGGAGATTTACATTCAATGGCTGTGATTGTCTCCGTTTTGTTTTGGTCTTTTTGAGTTGTTGCCTCAGCTTTTTGTTTTTGCTCTTCTTGATAGGGGAGCATCTGGCCTATCTGTTGTACTTGGGGCACCGAGATCTTGAATGATTGTTATCGGAACATCGCTTTCCCTGCTGTTGACCCTGTGCTTTCCAGGAATTGCATCAAGCCCTTTCACAGGGCTCCCCGGTCCTTGTGCTTGATTGTGTTCATCTCCGTCTGTTGACTTCGGGCTTGATGGGACTACCTCTGTCTTGCTTGGGGCAGGGTGATGATTGTTTGGGGCTGCCCGGCCATCAGTTATACTGGAAGTCAATATGTCCCTTCTTCCTCTGACAATCTCAACTATGCCTGCTAGCACGTCTGTGAGAGAAGCCCACTTGTCAATGAGTGTTGGGCAGGAGCATGCGCCGGGGTTGGTGTTGAGATTCGGAACAATCCTATTTTCCAGGTCCTCCACCCTGGTGCTTAAATGAACTAGGCGGACTGCTATCGATTGCAGGAGGTCTATTTGGACCTCCATCTTTGATGATTGCCACAGTAATGCTCTGCTTATAGGACTGTTTATTTTGTTTGAGGACACTGTTTGAAGATCTTCATTAACGTTGTCGTTTGATTGATTGTAGTCCACCTTGGAGTCCTGTGGAAGCTCTAATAGCCCCAGCAGTTTTGGGGTTAGCTCCAGAGTTCTTCAATCTTTTGCCCGAATTTCTGGAGGAAGGAGGCAGTAAGGTCCCCTGACACTGGAGAATCTAAAGTTGTATTGCCTATGGTTGAGACAGTGTTTAGGGCTGATGGTAGAGGCTCGGTATTCTGGCCTTCTTGCTCATGACTTTTGGTCCAGTGGATTTGTGCCACTGTCACTGGCACGTGTTCCGCTTTTGTCGATATTGCCTCATATTTCCTATCGATTGAGGGGTCGAACGCCTTTTCTTTGGATGTGGGTATAATGTCGCCAATATGTGACCCGGTGATAAGAAGAGAATCATCCACTTCCTGCTCTCTCCAACTTACCGGGTTTGAAAATTATCCTCTTTTGGGAGTATGTGGGCAGTGGCAGTGGGAGGGCTTTCTGATCTCACTTGTGTTGCTGATTGCCTGTAGGATGAGCGTGTCGGAACCAGGGGGTGGTTCGTCCTGAGATTTGTCCATTTGACGGCCCTGAGCAGTATCCTGGGTGGTGCTGGGGTTGTCACTTTTTTTAAAAGAAATGCATAATTGATCCCCTTTGCGAGGCGGCTTGGAGGATTTTATTAGGGCTCAAAGGCAGAGTTGTGCTCCTTGTGATCCTTTTTATGAGTGATTGCAGGCTGTCCTTTCCATCTGGAGCTCTAGTTGAGCATCCAATGTCCTTCTTTTTGGGTCCCATCACACTGAGCCACGCAATATGAGTTGACCGTCTTAGTGGACCATCTGATCTGGTGGAGCGTTGTTACTGCTGGAATGCTGAAGTGGTTGATCCTCCCAGTTCCTTCTGAATCAGGGGTACAGGAGTTTTGTAAGGCCCCTTACTAGGACTACTACCGGGGCCTGTGTTGTGCTTCCCAGTTGATGTGGTCCCTCTGCCCCTTCTCCTTTAATTGGCTCTTAGACGTGGGCTGTTCCACCATTCCACTTAGACCGCCCGCTGTGGCGCTATGCTGCTGTGCCGCCCCCCTACAGTGGTGGAGGGCGCGGGAGAGTCTTGTTGCTAACTAGCAGCAGGTGGAGAGGGAGGGAGGGAGAGAGCGATGAAGCATGGGGCCCATGGCTTGCTCGCAACCCACAGCTTCCGTGGCTCCGCCCATGCACCCACACAATAGCGTGATCAGCGTCAACACCACCCTTGCCCCAATTCTTCCATCAGATGCTTTGGTGGAAATGCTGGATTGCTGGATTGTGTCAGGCTTGGTTGGTCTCACCAGTCTGGATGGTGGTGTACAAGTGCTGGTGCTGGAGCCGGAGCTGGTAATGTGCAGGTGCAGGTGCGCCCCCCGCCACCGCAGCCACAGCCGGCAGTTTACAACTGCAGCACAAACTTGGGCAGATGATAGGAAGATAATAGGAAGATGGTGGGGGTAGCCTGGGTGCCGGGGCTGGAGTTGTACCCCTGGGGCGAGTGGGACCTACTAGGTGACCGCAGGCTGCACCCAGAGCTAACCTAGGCTGCCTCCGCAGACCACCTGTGGTGCACTCTCGGCGGCCACTGACTAATGATGGCCGCACTTGCCGACGGAAGGCACCGTCATAGGGTGTTTCGGGATCAGCTCCCTCACCTTGGTCCTCGGGCTTTGCTGACTGCTCCGGACCCTGGAACTGAGGAGATGACCGGGGGCTGGTAACGGCGTGACAGAGCTCTCCCCCTGCGGCTCCACTCACTGCTTGCTTGACTCGGCGTCCTCGGCATCCTCAGCTGATGCAAAAACACGGACTGGCTCCTCAGATGCACATCAGGTATTTTCCAGTAAGCTCTACTAGCACAAACTAATGAACTTCAAGTCCAGGGACTATGTATGAGTAAACGTTGTGCCTGGTGTGTAATACCAGAGTTTTAATTCGTCCTAAATTAAACTCATTTAATGTGCATTTCACAGACAGGAAAGAAGAGATGTGCATTCATTATATTCCGTGGGGATGCAGGTTTCTAAAATCTCAGCAGCGGGACGGATGGACGGCTATTGCGTGTCCTGTGCAGACAGAATCCCTTCATGCACGTCCCCCTCCAAGGCCCCCCTCACTAATGGCCAGCCCCCATCCCAGGCATTGTCCTGCTCCTCGGGGTCTTTATCGCAGGCTTTGTCAGCCACCAGCAGCCACCATGTGCTGCGCAATGAGCCGGACAGCATAGCTCCAAGCTCCTCTCGCTGCAACCCAGGCCCGCTGCTTGAGAGGGTGGACAGCGGGAGAGTCAAGTGCCCAGGGGCACGGTCATGAAATGTGGTGCGCTTTGCACCCCTTAGAGCACAAGGGAGTCACGCACCTCACCGCAGCTCCTCCTGGAGGTGAATGATATGTGGTGTAAGGGGTTGTGAAGCTCCTGTCAGGGCCGCAAACCTCAGTGATTCCCAGCACTCAAATACCCGACACTGGCCTCGTTGGCTTTAATAACCCTTCTGGGTTGCCAGCCTAAACCCACCTGCCGATACCTTCTCAACAAAAAGGCACCTTCAAGAGGTCCTGCAAGAAAGCAAGTTATTCGCGGGGAAAGAAACATCCGAACAAGACAATTTAAATAGGCGTATTGGCGAGTTTTATCAGCCTCACTTGTTCCTCAGAGAAATCAATAACAGGATACCCACGGGGGAATCGCTTCACTTCAGTGTTCACTTTCCAGGGGACAAGTTCGGGTTAGGAGCTGGGCTCCCCTGTCCCCGAGAAGAAGTAGAGTTTTTTGTGTGTGTGTGTTTGCATGTGTGCTTGTGTGAATGTGTATGTGTGAATGCATGGGTGTGTTTGTGCATGTGTGTGTGTGATTGTGCCTATTTACACATGTGTGTGTTTACAGGCATGCATTTGTGCGTGTTTGTGTGGGAACAGGAATGCGTGTTTTTAGGGATGTCTGTTCCTATGTGTGTGTGATTAAGTATGTCTGTGTGTGTGTATGCATGTGTGTTTTGTGCATGTCTGTGCGTGTGTGTTGTTAGATGTTCACTTTAGTGTGTGTGTGTGTGTGCGCGCAGACAAGCATGTATTTGTGCATGTCTGTGCGTGTGTGTATCCGTGTGCACCCTCATGCGTGTGTTTGAGCATGTCCGTGCATGTATGTGTGTAAATGTATGCTTTGTATATGCAGGGCTCGCTCATTCTTCCTATTCTTTACACACTCCTCCCTTTCAGTGTTATTATGTTTGCTGTTCCTCTCTGTTCACGTACGTGTGTCTCGAGTGACATGTTTTGGTTTTCGCTTCTATTGCTTATGGTGTGATGCATCTCTTCTCTGCTTTTATTTTCACCCTACTTTCTCGGTGTTTCTTCTCCGTTTTCTTCGGTCATTCCCATTACTCTGGAGACACTCAAAGCAAGTCCTTTGGAAATAACGTCTCTGAGTTTCCAGGCATATAGAGTGCCTCACACAGTGACCATTAGCGCTCTCTTTGCACCTGAGGACACAAACAAGCACTGTGAGTTTCACACAGACTTGAGGGTAGCCTTTGCCCCACCTTGGGCGCGTGTGCACCACACACGCAAGCACCAGAATACCACGCATGGGTTAGTGAGAGGGCAATAGGGGAGGCCTGCAGGGCAAGCGCAGGGAGAGAGTGCACGTTTGGAATGTCAGGGACATTCCGATGGCCTCTCCAAGCTCCATTCACTAGTGAGGGTCTGCAGCCAGGGGCTTCCATTTCAGAGGCCTGGAGAGGTCTCTGCAGCACTCACTGGAAGCACAACGGCCAGTCTCTCTTCCCTTGCAGGCAGGGGGTGGCTTTGTCTGTGTTCCAGAGACATTCAGAGGCAGAGGGGAGGCACTGCCTCTCTTTCATAAATATGAGCGGTGCAGGAGAGCCAAAGTTAGTTATTTTGTTTCGAGGGTTTTGGCGGGTCTGCAATAGCCCTGTCTGTCTTTCATGGGCAGCGGTAGCTCTGTCGTTCATGGGCAGTGGTAGGTCTGTCTTTTTTTCATGGGCATTGGTAGCTCTGTCTGTCTTTCATGGGCAGTGTTAGCTCTGTCTATCCTTCATGGGCAGTGTTAGCTCTGTCTGTATTTCATGGGCAGTGGTAGCTCTGTTTGTCTTTCATGTACAGTTCTAGCACTGCCTGTCTTTCATGGGCAGTGGTAGCTCTGTCTGTCCTTCGTGGCCCGTGTTAGCTCTGCCTGTCTTTCATAGGCAGTGATAGCTCTGTTTGTGTTTCATGGGCAGTTGTAGCTCTGTCTATTTTATTGGCAGCTGTGGCTTTGTCTGTCTTTCATGGGACCAGCAGCTACGCTTGTCTTTCATGGGAAGCCCTGTCTGTCATTCATTGGCAATGCTAACTCCGTCTGTCTTTCATGGGCAATGGTAGCTCTGCCTGTCTTTCAAGGGCAGCTCTGTCTGTCTTTCATGGGTAATGCTAGCTCTGTCTGTCTTTCATTGGGAATGCTAACTCTGTCTGTCTTTCATGGGCATTTGTAGCTCTGCCTGTCTTTCATGGGCAATTGTAGCTCTGTCTGTCTTTCATGGGCAATGGTAGCTCTGTTTGTCTTTCATGGGCAGCGGTAGCTCTGCCTGTCTTTCATGGGCAATGTTAGCTCTGTCTGTCTGTCATGGACAGTTGTAGCTCTGTCTGTCCTTCATGGGCAATGCTAGCTCTGTCTGTCTGTCATGGGCAGTTGTACCTCTGTCTGTCCTTCATGGGCAATGCTAGCTCTGTCTGTCTGTCATGGGCAGTGGTAGCTCTGTCTGTCCTTCATGGGCAATGGTAGCTCTGGCTGTCCTTCATGGGCAATTGTAGCTCTGACTGTCTTTCATGGGCAGGTGTAGTTTTGTCTGTCTTTCTTGGCAGTTGTATAGGAGATGGATCTCCCTCAGTTTCCCTGACATTGACAGATAGGGGGGGTCAGCGGTCATTCACAGGTGGGGTGATCCTCCTGTCTCTGTTTGATAGACTGAGGTGTCGGGGATTGGCCAGGCTCAGGTTCCCGGAAGTGGGAGGGTTCTGTCTGGTTCATTGATGTTGGTAAGATGTAGACCGCCTTATCTTTGATATTTCGACGTTAGTTTTCGAGGGAGCGGGCTGCCCTCTGCGTCACTAGTGACAGTAGAGGTGGCCCTACCTTGGGTTCGCAGGCGCAGGTGCGCTGGAAGGCGGAGGTGCCTCCATTATTCATACATATCAATGCAGGAGGTGCCTGGTCACAAATGTACTGATGGTAGGGGGTGGGCCGGGCTAGTAGGGCAGCCCTGTTGCTGACACATGTGCACGAGGGACATGGATCTGTGTTTCACACACAATATGGACTGGCAGTGTTTCTGGAACTCCTGGACAGGCGTGGAGAGGAGCTCGGCATCCGTGTGGCAGACACTGACCAGTCAAGCAGGGGTTCAATGTTTCACCCCCGATTTGCCTCCAAACCTATATTGTCTTAATCGGTGCCCCGGACATTGCCAGCGAGGGCGCCCCTCTATCAAAGCAGCACTTCTTCATTAACCACCACAGTAACCACTACAAACCTGACACCTCTTGTTTCCTCTTCCACTCCTCTCATCTCTTCCTTTATCCCGTGGCTCTCTTGCATCTTCCATTCTCTTTCTCTCATGTTCTCTCTTTTTACATGTCCCCTCTCTCCTTCTGTCGTATCCCCACTCTTTCCCTCCCACCCCTTTGTCTCCTCCTTCCCTTTTCTGTGTCTACATGTAAGTACCTTACTCTCTCGTGTTCCCATGTTTGCCAGTCACTGCCGTAGGCACAGGCCTGCTCCATTTACACCCATTCCCATTGCATGACAGTCATTGCGGCTGTATTGACACATAATGGAGGGGTGTTTTGCACAGACTTGTATGAGACAAGTGAGGCCCTCTGTCGGTAGAGAGAGCGCCAGCACCTTTTTCTTAGCAAAATGCCAGGGCAGAAGAAGGGATCTCTCAGATTGCCATAGAAGATAGTGCTGGGGTGGGAGGGTAGCCAGGGTGGGAGAGTAGCCCTGCGTGGGAGGGTAGACATGTTTGAAGGGGGCAACCGTCGGGGGTCGGCTGCGTCACACGTTTGCGGTATGACAGCTCGAAGGAAGTTCTGCCTCAGATGACACACATTGGCATGTCAGAAGAGAGGTGACAAGCTCTAAGTGGCCCACTGACATGTTAGAACACGGAGGGGGAAGGCCACCTCAGATATCACACATTGGTAGACCGGAGATGGGGCAGAGTACTGCCACTGATGGCATATTTTGGCTTGCCTGAGCACGAGGACAGGTGCTCAGTCAGATGTGCACCCACTGGTGAGTCAGAGCACAGGGGAGGAGCTCCGTCTCAGATGGCACACACTGGCATTCCAGAATACAGGCAAGGAGCTCTGTTTTATGTTGGCATATATTGGCATGTCAGAACACTGGCGAGGAGGAGCTCTGTCACAGATGGCAGGATAGCAGTTCGTCTTCGGCTGGCACACGTCCGTATGCCTGAGACGGCACACTGGCATGTTCTAACCCTAATGGAAGCTCTGTTTAAGATGCCACACAATGGCATTCCAGAACCCAATATAGGCTCCCAGTCATGGACTGTAAATATTGGTATGCCAGAACACAAGCAGGAGATCTGTCACAAATTGCCCACTGGCATGAGAGCTGACGTGAGAAGCTCTGCCTCAGACGGCACAAGTTCATGTGTAATAACAGAACACAGACAAGCAGCTCTGGCTCACATGGCAAAGACGGGGACGTCAGTACACAAACGCGGGGCTCTGCTTCAGAGGGCACACACTGATATGCTAGCACATGGAAGAAGACCTCTGTCTAAGATGGCGCCCGCTGCCATGCCAGGAACCAGGCAGAGGCCCTGTCTTAGAAGGCATACAGTGTTGTTTTGGATGATGCAAGAGAAGCCCTGCCTGGGATGGCGCGCATTGTTATACCAGAGCACAGGCGAGGGTCCCCGTCATGGACGGGCACATGCTATGCCAGAACATCGTTGAGGAACTCTGTCACAGATGGCACAGACTGGCATGTCAGAGCTCATGGAGAAACTCTGCCTCGGATGGCGCACTTTGGTGCATCAGAGGACAGAAGAAGGCTTAAGTGGCAGTAGTAGTTTCTGAAAGTGCCTCCTGTTGAGGTACATTAACAGAGCAGGCGGGGGTTCTTTCTCAGATTCTGAGACTGTGCGCGGTTGTACCGAAGAGTTCAGTCTCCAAATGAGCCACAACAGAGGAGAGAAAGAAATAACAGAGTGTCTGGCTAGGTTTGAATTAGGTGAACATGTCGGTGAAGGGCACAATCTTTCGTGGCAAGACAGCAGCTTGGTGTCTCAGACTTGCAGTCCTTACAGACTGCCACTTTCAGGAGTTGTGACCCGGCAGACCGCGGGTCTCGGCGTTGGCACACAGGTGGGGCGTTAGAGACAGGGGCACCTGTTTTGGCAGGTCAATGGTATTGAGTGGAAGGAGGTCTGGCTGTTCTCTAGTTTTCCTTAGAGTGATCCCACAAAAATATATATATATATTCATTGAAAAAACCACATGTTTCAGGGACATTATAGTTAGGAATCAGCATTTAAAAAACCTTAGATATTCACAGAAAAAACCACAGTTTTCATGGACGTTATAGTTAGGCTGACATTTCACTAGTACAAAACCAGAGAAATTCAGCTGTTATAGTTAGCTGAGCTAACTATATACTGATTGAGTCTTTGGGTGACTGACTAGGTGTGTGAGTATATCTGTGGATGAGTGGCAGTATGTGAGTGTCTGCATGGGTGTATGAGTGCATATATCAAAGGCTGTATTGATGAGTGACTGCGTCTATGAGTGACTGTATCGGTGAGTGAGTGGATGTGTGTAGACCTATGAATCAGTGAGTGCGTATGTACTAACTGGTATTGGTGTGTCTATGGTTTCGAGAATGGTAGTCTGTATTTTCGAGTGGGTGTATGAAAGGTTATATTAGGGTGTGAGGAGGTGCATCAGATATTAAGTGGATGATGTAATCAGTGATGTCATCAGTGATGTCATTTGAGTTGTCATGAGTGATGTCATCGGTGATGTCACTGACCATGTCATGAGAGATGTAATATGAGACGTCATCAGCAGTGCATTGCGGGGGCGCGAGTTATAGTTAGCTCAACTAACTATAACAGATGAATTTCTCTGGTTTTGTACGAGTAAAATGTCCACCTAACTATAACGTCCCTGAAACCTATGATTTTTTCAGTGAATTTCAAAGGTTTTTTAAATGCTAATTCTTAGTTATAACGTCCCTGAAACCTCTGTTTTTTTAGTGAATTTCTAAGGTTTTTTAAATGCTAATTTCCAAATATGCCTATATCGGTAAAACATGTGCAGAAAGATGAAGAAAGGCGCAGAAAGAAGCAAGAGAAGTGCAGAAAGAAGCAACAGAAGTCCAGAAAGAGGAAGAAAGGTGCAGAAAGAAGCAAGAGAAGTACAGAAAGAACCCACCGAGGTGCAGAAAGAGGCCTACGTTGACTGTACCTTACAACAGACTCATACAAAGTAGCCTAATCACTAATCTTTCTCCCAAGATGTCTTAAACCTCACTTTTCTCTTGAAGGTTCACTATTAATCGACTGCTCAGAATGTTAGGCCTACCTACCAAATATAAACAGCAATCCTAAGCATATCACTGTTGTAAGTCTGACCAAGGATGTGAAGGTATGCATGCGTGTCTCTGCTTTTACCGAGTGACATGTTACATAAAAATAAACATAGAAATACTTGAATACCTGTGTTTCAAACAGCATACTCTGTAAATATGTGTACAAAAAGGTGTATGTATTTCTTTCTGCTCATAATAAAGGGCACATGGGTATTCAATAGTATATTTGAGGGGCTCTATAACACCTATATACATATGACATGTCTGCCTGTGCAACTGAATGACAGATCAGAACTGAGAACATTTAACCACCTATAGAAGAAGCTACCCACTTTTTAAGCTACCATCTTCAGATGCATAACACATGTGAGAATACATATACAAGTAGACATATACCTCAGTCACAAGAGCATGCAGACATTTAAACTTGACAGCTTGCTCTTCCCATTTGAGTACAGAAAGAGGTGAGAGAAGTACAGAAAGAAGCAAGAGATGTGCAGAAAGAAACAAAAGAAGTGCAGAAATAAGGAACAGAGGTGCAGAAAGAGGCAAGAGGGGTGCAGAAAGAGGTAAAAGGGGTGCAGAAAAAAGCAGGAGAGGTGCAGAAAGAAACAAAAGAAGAATAGAAAGAAGGAACAGAGGTGCAGAAAGAGGCAAGAGGGGTGCAGAATGAGGGAAGAGGGGTGCAGAAAGAGGCACGAGGGGTGCAGAAAGAAGCAAGAGAGGAGCAGAAATAAGCAAGAGAAGTGCAGAACGAAGCAACAGAGGTGCAGAAAGACGGATGAGGGGCAGAGAAAGAGGCAAGCGAAGTGCAGAAAGAAGCAACAGAGATGAAAAAAGGGGGAAGAGGGGTGGAGAAAGAGGCAAGAGGGATGGAGAAAGAGGCAAGAGGGGTGCAGAAAGAAGCAAGAGAGGTGCAGAAAGAAACAAAAGAAGTGCCAAAAGAAGCAGCAGAGGTGCAGGAAGAGGCAAGAGGAGTGCAGAAAGAGGGAACAGGGTTGCAGAAAGGGGTACAAGGGGTGCAGAAAGAAGCAAGAGAGGTGCAGAAAGAAGCAGGAGAAGTACATAAAGAAGCAACAGAGATGCAGAAAGGGGATAGTGGGGTGGAGAAAGAGGCAAGAGGGATACAGAAAGAAACAAGAGAGGTGCAGAAATAAAAAGAAGTGCAGAAAGAAGGAACAGAAGTGCAGAAAGAGGAAAGAGGGGTGCAGAAAGAGGGAAGAGGGGTGTGAAAGATGCACGAGGGGTACAGAAAGAGGTAAAAGGGGTACAGAAGGAAGCAAGAGAGGTGCAGAAAGAAACAAAAGAAGTATAGAAAGAAGGGACAGAGGTGCAGAAAGAGGCAAGAGGGGTGCAGGAAGAGGGGTGTAGAAAGAGGCACGAGGGGTGCAGAAAGAAGCAAGAGAGGTGCAGAAATAAGCAAGAGAAGTGCGGAAAGAAGCAACAGAGGTGCAGAAAGACGGATGAGGGGCGAAGAAAGAGGCAAGCGAAGTGCAGAAAGAAGCAACAGAGATGAAAAAGGGGGAAGAGGGGTGGAGAAAGAGGCAAGAGGGGTGCAGAAAGAAGCAAGAGAGGTGCAGAAAGAAACAAAAGAAGTGCAGAAAGAAGCAGCAGAGGTGCAGGAAGAGGCAACAGGAGTGCAGAAAGAGGGAACAGGGGTGGAGAAAGGGGCACAAGGGGTGTAGAAAGAAGCAAGAGAGGTGCAGAAAGAAGCAAGAGAAGTACAGAAAGAAGCAACAGAGATGCAGAAAGGGGGTAGTGGGGTGGAGAAAGAGGCAAGAGGGGTGCAGAAAGAAGCAAAAGAAGCAACAGAGATGCAGAAAGGGGGAAGAGGGGTGGAGAAAGAGGCAAAAGGGGTGCAGAAAGAAGTGAGAGGTGCAAAAAGAAACAAAAGAAGTGCAGAAAGAAGGAACAGAGGTGCAGAAAGAGGCAAGAGGGGTGTGGGAAGAGGGGTGTGAAAGAGGCACGAGGGGTGCAGAAAGAAGCAAGAGAGGTGCAGATAGAAAGAACAAAGGTGTAGAAAGATGCAAGAGGGGTGCAGAAAGAGGCAAGAGGAGTGCAGAAAGAGGCAAGAGGATTGCAGAAAGAAGCAACAGACATGTAGAAAGAGGCAAGAGGGGTGCAAAAAGAGGCTGGATGGGTGGAGAAAGAGGCAAAGGGTACAGAAAGAAGCAAGAGATCTGCAGAAAGAAAAAGGAAGAAGTGCAGAAAGAAGACACAGAGGTGCAGAAAGAGGCAAGAGGGGATTAGAAAAGGGAAGAGGGGTGCAAAAAGAGGCAAAGGGAGTACAGAAAGAAGCATGAGAAATGCAGAAAGAAGCACCAGAGATGCAGAAAGGGGGAAGTAGGGTGGAGCAAGAGGCAAGAGGGATACAGAAAGAAACAAGAGAGGTGCAGAAAGAAACAAAAGGAGTGCAGAAAGCAGGAACAGAGGTGCAGAAAGAGGCAAGAAGGGTGCAGAAAGAAGCAAAAGAAGTGCAGAAAGAAGCAGCAGAGGTGCAGGAAGAGGCAACAGGAGTGCAGAAAGAGGGAACAGGGGTGCAGAAAGGGGCACAAGGGGTGCAGAAAGAAGCAAGAGAGGTGCAGAAAGAAGCAAGAGAAGTACATAAAGAAGCAACAGAGATGCAGAAAGGGGGTAGTGGGGTGGATAAAGAGGCAAGAGGGATACAGAAAGAAACAAGAGAGGTGCAGAAATAAAAAGAAGTGCAGAAAGAAGGAACTGATGTGCAGAAAGAGGGGTGCAGAAAGAGGGAAGAGGGGTGTGAAAGAGGCACGAGGGGTACAGAAAGAAGCAAGAGGCGTGCAGAAAGAGGCAAGAAAGTTACAGAAAGAAACAAAAGATGTGCAGAAAGAAGGAACAAAGGTGCATAAAGAGGCAAGAGGGGTGCAGAAAGAGGGAAGAGGGGTGCAGTAAGAGGCAGAAGTGTGGCAGAAAGAAGGGACAGAGGTGCAGAAAGAAACAAGAGAAGTGCAGAAAGAAGCAACAGAGGTGCAGAAAGAGGGATGAGGGACAGAGAAAGAGGCAAGAGAAGTGCAGAAAGAAGCAACAGAGATGCAAAAAGGGGGAACAGGGGTGGAGAAAGTGGCAAGAGGGGTGCAGAAAGGAGCTAGAGATGTGCAGAAAAAACAAAAGAAGTGCAGACCGAAGGAACAGAGATGCAGAAAGAGGCAAGAGGGGTGCAGAAAGAGGAAAGGGGGTACAGAAAGAAGCAAGAGGAGTGCAGAAAGAAGCAACAGAGGTGCAGAAAGAGGCAAGAGGGAAGAGGGGTGCAGAAAGAGGCACGAGGGGTGCAGAAAGAAGCAAGAGACGTGCAGAAAGAAACTAATGAAGTGCAGAAAGAAGGAACAGAGGTGCAGAAAGATGCAACAAGGGTGCAGAAAGAGGGAAGAGGGGTGGAGAAAGAGGCAAGGGGGTGCAGAAAGAAGCAGGAGAGCTGCAGAACGAAACAAAAGAAGTGCAGAAAGAAGGAACAGATGTGCAGAAAGAGGCAAGAGGGGTGCAGAAAGAAGCAAAAGGGGTGCCGAAAGAAGTTTGAGGTGCAGAAAGAAAGAAAAGAAGTGCAGAAAAAAGGAACAGAGGTGCAGAAAGAGGCAAGAGGGGTGCACAAAGAGGGAAGAGGGATGTGAAAGAGGCATGAGGAGTGCAGAAAGAAGCAAGAGGAGTTCAGAAAGAAGCAACAGAGGTGCATAAAGAGGCAAGAGGGGTGCAAAAAGAGGGAAGAGGGGTGCAGAAAGAGGCACGTGGATTGCAGAAAGAAACAAGAGATGTGCAAAAATAAACAAAAGAAGTGCAGAAAGAAAGAACAGAGGTGCAGAAAGAGGCAACAGGGGTGCAGAAAGAGGGTGGATGGGTGGAGAAAGAGGAAAGGGGGTGCAGAAAGAAGCAAGAGAGCTGCAGAAAGAAACAGAAGAAGTGCTGAAAGAAGGAACAGAGGTGCATAAAGAGGCAAGAGGGGTGCAGAAAGAGGGAAGAGGTTGCAGAAAGAGGCAAAAGGGGTGCAGAAAGAAGTGAGAGGTGCAAAAATAAACAAGAGAAGTGCAGAAAGAAGGAACAGAGGTGCAGAAAGAGGCAAGAGGGGTGCGGGAATAGGGGTGTGAAAGAGGCAGGAGGGGTGCAGAAAGAAGCAAGAGAGGTGCAGAAAGAAGCAACAGAGGTGCAGAAAGCGGGAAGAGGGATGCAGAAAGAGGCAAGAGGAGTGCAGAAAGAGGCAAGAGGAGTGCAGAAAGAAGCAACAGACATGTAGAAAGAGGCAAGAGGGGTGCAAAAAGAGGGTGGATGGGTGGAGAAAGAGGCAAGGGGGTGCAGAAAGAAGCAAGAGATCTCCAGAAAGAAACAGAAGAAGTGCAGAAAGAAGAAACAGAGGTGCAGAAAGATGCAAGAGGGGTGCAGAAAAGGGAAGAGGGGTACAGAGAGACGCAAAGGGAGTACAGAAAGAAGCATGAGAAATGCATAAAGAAGCAACAGAGATGCAGAAGGGGGAAGTAGGGTGGAGCAAGAGGCAAGAGGGATACAGAAAGAAACAAGAGAGGTGCAGAAAGAAACAAAAAGAGTGCAGAAAGAAGGAACAGAGGTGCAGAAAGAGGGAAGAGGGGTGTGAAAGGGGCATGAGGGGTGCAGAAAGAAGCAAGAGGTGTGCAGAAAGAAGCCAGAGAGTTGCAGAAAGAAACAAAAGAAGTGCAGAAAGAAGGAACAGAGGTACAGAAAGAAGAAGGTGTGAAGAAAGAGGGAAGAGGAGTGCAGAAAGAGGCACAAGGGTTGCAGAACGAAGGGACAGAGGTGCAGAAAGAAGGAAGAGAAGTGCAGAAAGAAGCAACAGAGGTGCAGAAAGAGGCATGAGGGGTGGAGAAAGAGACAAGAGAAGTGCAGAAAGAAGCAACAGAGATGCAAAAAGGGGCACAGGGGTGGAGAAATTGGCAAGAGGGGTGCAGAAAGAAGCAAGAGAGGTGCAGAAAGAAACAAAAGAAGTGCAGAAAGAAGGAACAGATGTGCAAAAAGCGGAAAGAGGGGTGCAGAAAGAAGCACGAGTGGTGCAGAAAGAAGCAAGAGAGGTGTAGAAAGAACCAAGAGGAGTGCAGAAAGAAGCAACAGAGGTGCAGAAAGAAGCAAGAGGGCTGCAAAAAGAGAGAAGAGGGGTGCAGAAAGAGGCAGGAGGGGTGCAGAAAGAAGCAAGAGACGTGCAGAAAGAAACAAAAGAAGTGCAGAAAGAAGGAACAGAGGTGCAGAAAGAGGCAAGAGGGGTACAGAAACAGGCAAAAGGGGTGCAGAAAGAAGCAAGAGGTGCAGAAAGAAAGAAAGAAAAGAAGTGAAGAAAGAAGGAACAGAGATGCAGAAAGATGCAAGAGGGGTGCACAAAGAGGAAAGAGGGGTGTGAAAGAGGCACGAGGAGTGCAGAAAGAAGCAAGAGGAGTGCATAAAGAAGCAACAGACATGTAGAAAGAGGCAAGAGGGGTGCAAAAAGAGGGTGGATGGGTGGGGAAAGAGGCAAGGGGGTGCAGAAAGAAGCAAGAGATCTGCATAAAGAAACAGAAGAAGTGCAGAAAGAAGAAACAGAGGTGCAGAAAGAGGCAAGATGGGTGCAGAAAAGGGAGGAGGGGTGCATAAAGAGGCAAAGGGAGTACAGAAAGAAGTGAGAGGTATAAAATTAAACAAAAGAAGTGCAGAAAGAAAGAACAGAGGTGCAGAAAGAGGCAAGAGGGGTGCGGGAAGAGGGGTGTGAAAGAGGCACGAGGAGTGCAGAAAGAAGCAAGAGAGGTGCAGAAAGAAGCAACAGATGTGCAGAAAGAGGGAAGAGGGTGGAGAAAGAGACAATAGAAGTGCAGAAAGAAGCAACAGAGATGCAGAAAGGGGAGAAGAGGGTGGAGAAAAAGGCAAGAGGGGTGCAGAAAGAAGCAAAGAGAGGTACAGAATGTAACAAAAGAAGTGCAGAAATAAGGATCAGAGGTGCAGAAAGAGGCTGGAGGGGTGGAGAAAGAGACAAGAGAAGTGCAGAAAGAAGCAACAGAGATGCAAAAGAGGGCACAGGGGTGGAGAAATTGGCAAGAGGGGTGCAGAAAGAAGCAAGAGAGGTGCAGAAAGAAACAAAAGAAGTGCAGAAAGAAGGAACAGATGTGCAAAAAGCGGAAAGAGGGGTGCAGAAAGAAGCACGAGTGGTGCAGAAAGAAGCAAGAGAGGTGTAGAAAGAACCAAGAGGAGTGCAGAAAGAAGCAACAGAGGTGCAGAAAGAAGCAAGAGGGCTGCAAAAAGAGAGAAGAGGGGTGCAGAAAGAGGCAGGAGGGGTGCAGAAAGAAGCAAGAGACGTGCAGAAAGAAACAAAAGAAGTGCAGAAAGAAGGAACAGAGGTGCAGAAAGAGGCAAGAGGGTACAGAAACAGGCAAAGGGGTGCAGAAAGAAGCGAGAGGTGCAGAAAGAAAGAAAAGAAGTGAAGAAAGAAGGAACAGAGATGCAGAAAGATGCAAGAGGGGTGCACAAAGAGGAAAGAGGGTGTGAAAGAGGCACGAGGAGTGCAGAAAGAAGCAAGAGGAGTGCATAAAGAAGCAACAGACATGTAGAAAGAGGCAAGAGGGGTGCAAAAAGAGGGTGGATGGGTGGGGAAAGAGGCAAGGGGGTGCAGAAAGAAGCAATAGATCTGCAGAAAGAAACAGAAGAAGTGCAGAAAGAAGAAACAGAGGTGCAGAAAGAGGCAAGATGGGTGCATAAAGAGGCAAAGGGAGTGCAGAAAGAAGTGAGAGGTATAGAATTAAACAAAAGAAGTGCAGAAAGAAAGAACAGAGGTGCAGAAAGAGGCAAGAGGGGTTCGGGAAGAGGGGTGTGAAAGAGGCACGAGGAGTGCAGAAAGAAGCAAGAGAGGTGCAGAAAGAAGCAACAGATGTGCAGAAAGAGGGAAGAGGGGTGGAGAAAGAGACAATAGAAGTGCAGAAAGAAGCAACAGAGATGCAGAAAGGGGGAAGAGGGGTGGAGAAAAAGGCAAGAGGGGTGCAGAAAGAAGCAAGAGAGGTACAGAATGTAACAAAAGAAGTGCAGAAATAAGGATCAGAGGTGCAGAAAGAGGCTGGAGGGGTGGAGAAAGAGACAAGAGAAGTGCAGAAAGAAGCAACAGAGATGCAGAAAGAGGCACAGGGGTTGAGAAAGTGGCAAGAGGGGTGCAGAAAGAAGCAAGAGAGGTGCAGAAAGAAACAAAAGAAGTGCAGAAAGAAGGAACAGATGTGCAAAAAGCGGAAAGAGGGGTGCAGAAAGAAGCACGAGTGGTGCAGAAAGAAGCAAGAGAGGTGTAGAAAGAACCAAGAGGAGTGCAGAAAGAAGCAACAGAGGTGCAGAAAGAAGCAAGAGGGCTGCAAAAAGAGAGAAGAGGGGTGCAGAAAGAGGCAGGAGGGGTGCAGAAAGAAGCAAGAGACATGCAGAAAGAAACAAAAGAAGTGCAGAAAGAAGGAACAGAGGTGCAGAAAGAGGCAAGAGGGGTACAGAAACAGGCAAAAGGGGTGCAGAAAGAAGCGAAAGGTGCAGAAAGAAAGAAAAGAAGTGAAGAAAGAAGGAACAGAGATGCAGAAAGATGCAAGAGGGGTGCACAAAGAGGAAAGAGGGGTGTGAAAGAGGCACGAGGAGTGCAGAAAGAAGCAAGAGGAGTGCATAAAGAAGCAACAGACATGTAGAAAGAGGCAAGAGGGGTGCAAAAAGAGGGTGGATGGGTGGGGAAAGAGGCAAGGGGGTGCAGAAAGAAGCAAGAGATCTGCAGAAAGAAACAGAAGAAGTGCAGAAAGAAGAAACAGAGGTGCAGAAAGAGGCAAGATGGGTGCAGAAAAGGGAGGAGGGGTGCATAAAGAGGCAAAGGGAGTGCAGAAAGAAGTGAGAGGTATAGAATTAAACAAAAGAAGTGCAGAAAGAAAGAACAGAGGTGCAGAAAGAGGCAAGAGGGGTGCGGGAAGAGGGGTGTGAAAGAGGCACGAGGAGTGCAGAAAGAAGCAAGAGAGGTGCAGAAAGAAGCAACAGATGTGCAGAAAGAGGGAAGAGGGGTGGAGAAAGAGACAATAGAAGTGCAGAAAGAAGCAACAGAGATGCAGAAAGGGGGAAGAGGGGTGGAGAAAAAGGCAAGAGGGGTGCAGAAAGAAGCAAGAGAGGTACAGAATGTAACAAAAGAAGTGCAGAAATAAGGATCAGAGGTGCAGAAAGAGGCTGGAGGGGTGGAGAAAGAGACAAGAGAAGTGCAGAAAGAAGCAACAGAGATGCAAAAAGGGGCACAGGGGTTGAGAAATTGGCAAGAGGGGTGCAGAAAGAAGCAAGAGAGGTGCAGAAAGAAACAAAAGAAGTGCAGAAAGAAGGAACAGATATGCAAAAAGTGGAAAGAGGGGTGCAGAAAGAAGCACAAGTGGTGCAGAAAGAAGCAAGAGAGGTGTAGAAAGAACCAAGAGGAGTGCAGAAAGAAGCAACAGAGGTGCAGAAAGAAGCAAGAGGGCTGCAAAAAGAGGGAAGAGGGGTGCAGAAAGAGGCAGGAGGGGTGCAGAAAGAAGCAAGAGACGGGCAGAAAGAAACAAAAGAAGTGCAGAAAGAAGGAACAGAGGTGCAGAAAGAGGCAAGAGGGGTACAGAAACAGGCAAAAGGGGTGCAGAAAGAAGCGAGAGGTGCAGAAAGAAAGAAAAGAAGTGAAGAAAGAAGGAACAGAGATGCAGAAAGATGCAAGAGGGGTGCACAAAGAGGAAAGAGGGGTGTGAAAGAGGCACGAGGAGTGCAGAAAGAAGCAAGAGGAGTGCATAAAGAAGCAACAGACATGTAGAAAGAGGCAAGAGGGGTGCAAAAAGAGGGTGGATGGGTGGGGAAAGAGGCAAGGGGGTGCAGAAAGAAGCAATAGATCTGCAGAAAGAAACAGAAGAAGTGCAGAAAGAAGAAACAGAGGTGCAGAAAGAGGCAAGATGGGTGCAGAAAAGGGAGGAGGGGTGCATAAAGAGGCAAAGGGAGTGCAGAAAGAAGTGAGAGGTATAGAATTAAACAAAAGAAGTGCAGAAAGAAAGAACAGAGGTGCAGAAAGAGGCAAGAGGGGTGCTGGAAGAGGGGTGTGAAAGAGGCACGAGGAGTGCAGAAAGAAGCAAGAGAGGTGCAGAAAGAAGCAACAGATGTGCAGAAAGAGGGAAGAGGGGTGGAGAAAGAGACAATAGAAGTGCAGAAAGAAGCAACAGAGATGCAGAAAGGGGGAAGAGGGGTGGAGAAAAAGGCAAGAGGGTTGCAGAAAGAAGCAAGAGAGGTACAGAATGTAACAAAAGAAGTGCAGAAATAAGGATCAGAGGTGCAGAAAGAGGCTGGAGGGGTGGAGAAAGAGACAAGAGAAGTGCAGAAAGAAGCAACAGAGATGCAAAAAGGGGCACAGGGGTTGAGAAATTGGCAAGAGGGGTGCAGAAAGAAGCAAGAGAGGTGCAGAAAGAAACAAAAGAAGTGCAGAAAGAAGGAACAGATGTGCAAAAAGCAGAAAGAGGGGTGCAGAAAGAAGCACGAGTGGTGCAGAAAGAAGCAAGAGAGGTGTAGAAAGAACCAAGAGGAGTGCAGAAAGAAGCAACAGAGGTGCAGAAAGAAGCAAGAGGGCTGCAAAAAGAGAG
The DNA here is from genome assembly GCA_963921515.1 of Calotriton arnoldi. Taxonomy (NCBI): domain Eukaryota; kingdom Metazoa; phylum Chordata; class Amphibia; order Caudata; family Salamandridae; genus Calotriton; species Calotriton arnoldi. Next base: position 3,210,482 of record CAWUFW010000839.1, read on the forward strand.
AAGAGGGGTGCAGAAAGAGGCAGGAGGGGTGCAGAAAGAAGCAAGAGACGTGCAGAAAGAAACAAAAGAAGTGCAAAAAGAAGGAACAGAGGTGGAGGCGTTGCAGAGAGGTGTAAAAAGGGGCGTGGCCTCAGAACACCTCTCTGCAACGCAGCCCCCTGGCGCATACTGGAGGTTCCTGGTGGGCTAGTTGGCCCCAGGGACCCCCAGTATTCAAGGAGAGTCGTTCCCCATCTGCAAACACGCCAGGGGCGCGTTTGCAGAGTGGTGAAAGAAGGGGCGTGGCCTCCGGCGCGATGCCGGTGTTTTTCTTTTTTTCTTTTTAAGAAGGGGGCTGTGTGGCCCCCTTCTTTTCTAATTTATTGGTCCTGGGGACCCCATCCCCCAGGGCCTGCCCCTATTTATTTAAAAAAAAAAAACAATTTGGAAGGGTGCTGGGTGGCCCCCTCCCGAGGCCTTAATCGCCCCGGGGACCCCATCCCCCGGGGCATGGCCTTTTTTAGAAAAATGTATTGTTTTGGAGGGGGGCTGCGTTGCCCCCCTCCTCAGGCCACTGTATGGCCCCGGGGACCCCATCCCCGGGGCCGGCCTTTGTTTTTTTTTTTCCCCAAACTTTTGGGGAAGGGGCCGCGTGGCCCCCTCCCGGGCCACTACTTGCCCCGGGGACCCCATCCCCGGGCTGGCCATCTCCATTGGGGACTGTGGGGGTCCCCAATCCCCCACAGTCCCGCCCGGCTCCCGCGTCCCTTGGGAGCCGGCATTGCTTCTCCACATGGGGAGCTGCTAAGATGCAGCTCCCCATGTGGAAAAGCAATTTGCTTTGGATATTGGAAGCGAGAGCTCTCGCTTCCAATATCCAAAGCAGTTTGCAATGACAGGACAGGAGCCGCGCACCGTAAGCGCATCCTGCCGATTTAAAAAAAAAAAAAAAAAATTGGGCCCTGGGGGTCCTTGTAGGACCCCCTGAGCAGGCCTAGGGGGTCAGGGTGTTTCTACCATGCCTCCTTTTTGCGTATTGTGCACTTTTTTTACTACTTTCTTGTTCCTCGGTTCTACCGAGGAACAAGATGGCTGCCAACACTTCCTGGTTTGGTGTGTTGACAGCCAATTAGCATGCAGCTCGTGGTCAGGAGGGTGCGCGGATCCTCTGTGCCTCTAAATATCGAAACTTTTATTTTGGATTTTCTCAGCAACTACTGAACGGATTTACACCATTTTTAAAAATGGTGCTTTCTGAACCAAGCACTAGCTTTTTGCCAAATTTGGTGTAATTCCGTTCAGCAGTTTTTGCTGTAGCCTTGCATAAAGTTTCCTATGGGAAATCGATTTTTCACTCTTATTTTTTTAATTTCTCCGCAACTACTGAACGGATTTACACCATTTTAAAAAAGGTTGCTTTCTGAACCAAGCGCTACCTTTTTGCAAAATTTGGTGTAATTCCGTTCAGCAGTTCGGGCTGTAGCCGTGGCTAAAATTTCCTATGGGAATTAACATGGAGAAAACGCGTTTTGGGACCCCCTTTTTCTCGGCCCCCGCTTGACGAATCAACCCGAGACTTTCACGGTAGGAGCGGAGCGGAGCGGAGCGCCCCAACAAGTTGGAAGCTTTCGCGAAGATTCGTCAACCGGCGCAAGAGTTATTTCAAATAGAATGTTGCGGATTTCCTATGGATAAAGGTCCTAACTATAACTATCTACTGGCGACCGCCAGTAGATAATATATATATATATATATATATATATATATATATATATATATATATATATCCATGCTTAACAATAAGTAAATTATGATCATTTGCAAATATCAAAAATTCATATTGAATATTAGTATTTATATTCCCCAGAACATTGCATAATGTCAAAGATGCCAGAGGAAACCACCAGGTAATACTGAAGACAGCAACTGCATCAGAAACTTTGTGTTCAAGATGACCACCCTCAAGCACTCCTTTTGGGGCCGATACTCAGCAACAATCCAAGATGCACCATCCCAGATATGCCACCCCCCCTCCTCCACATCATGTGGACCATGAGGGTCACTATCAAAGTGTCATGGTTGAGATTCCCCTGCTGCTAAAAAGAGATCTTAACCCCAATGGCCCAGACCTGGGAAATATGTCAGTTATTGACCTTCAAATATCTCCAGGGTAAAGAAGGCATTTCGGTATAGGCAAGCCAGAGCCCACCAGGCGGTCTTTGATAATGTGCTTGTAACTCACACTTATAATCCAATCAATTTCACACAGGGGTGTGAGCCATATCTCTCCTGGTTTCCGAATGGGAAACTCAGGTTTTATTTAACTAGACTATAATTCTGTCTATTGCACCTGATAGTTGCTTTTCCTAGGAATATAGTCTGGGGAGAACCACTGCCTACATGTCTGTGCAATAACAGTGCCACTTAAAGCACATTGCACTTTATTCGATTTTGCACTCTGTATGCTCTTGCTAGGAAGCAATTAATGAGCCCTATTTTTCGCTCTTTTAATACGAACTTCTATAAGGAGACTTATGAGCGATTGCAAAGGCTGGAGAATGAAAATATTTGCATGGCAGTGGGAAATTTTGTCCGCCTTTCACTGGGAGTTAGAAACAAATATGGCTCAACATAACTACCCCACCCTTACCATATTTGTATGTTAGGATCTGACCTCATTTTTATTTTACTTTTTAAACATTTTCAATCATTAGTCTGAAGACCCACTGGCCCTTTTTATATATGTTTTATGCATCTGCTAATTAGTATGTACCCTGTGTAGTGTCTTTCTTGAAACTAACTGTTTTATCCCCGGATATGCCTTGAACCATGAAATGCTGCTCTATTTATTTATTACATTTTTTTATTATCTGTACTTTTATGGCTGCAATTGGCCGAATAAAGTTTTTGTGACTGACTGACCTTCAAATAAACAATAATCGCAATGTTCAAAACAAGAAAAAAAACAGTTTGACTGTTCCCACTAGCTCATTCTGCCACCTGATACTGCTAAAGGAACAAGGATTGGCAAAGGCAATAGGTCTGACTGTAATGTTCTAACACATGGTTACAGAGGGCCACTGGAGGCAGAGACAGTAGGAGCGAACAGAAAGAGTTATATTTGTGAAGTAGTCCCTCATGCAGTTCAAAATAAGCACTGTCATGGTGGTGGAAGGATGCACCCAAAAAGCTAATAGATTTAGATGAAAGATGTCTACTCCACAGGGCTCAGCCAAGAGTGATTGTCAAAACTCTTTAGCAAACAGCTTGAAAAAAAAGCCAATGGGTCAAAGAGTAAGATCCAAACTTCACTCCATGTGCATTATTAGCAGTAGATTTGTAAGATGTGCTGTCAAAACCCAAAGCTAAAATGAAAAGACAAAGTGTAGCGTGTAATTCCATTCACCTGTAGTGCCAAAAACTCCAAATAAAAGGATGGGAGAAAATCTCGTGAGCAGCACTCTCATCATGGAGGAGAAAGGAAAAATGGAATCTAGCTCCAGACATGGGCCTTTATGGGCCACACCACTCTGTGACCCCTGGGTGTCAGAAATTGACCATAAGGCTTCCAACGCACTCTGTGAATACCCGGAAGCAGCTACTGGGGCGCCATTGGGGCCGGAAGTGAACTGCAAGTCGGCATGACCAATGTCTACTGTCTGTGGGTGGTGCAAGGATCTGCCACTGCTTGATTCTGCTGTGCCCCAAATTGGTGAACTTGCTCCTCCTTTTTCAAACACATGGCAGAAGACAAGTTTGTGTTTCTTTATGCAAACGTGGCCAGGACAGAAAGGGAAACTTTCTACTCTTCCTCACACAGTATTAGATCAGATGACATCTTTCATGGTTGCTTTTCAGTCAGTGTCAGGGCAAAAGAGTTATGGGTATGTCTGCACCATTAGCAAGGGAGATGTCTGTTGTTATCCCTGTCATATGGAATATTGCCAAGCGGAGCCGGATCGTTTTATGCTTTTGTCACACTTTGGTTATACAGAAGAGAACAAATATCCCTTTTTGTGACACTTTACTGTAGCAAAAGTGGACCATTATCTATTTTGTGACATATCCCCATGTGACTTTTTGCCCCTTTTCTCATTCTTAGTCACTCATTGCAGGGCAGAAGATCTTTATTAATTATTATCACATATTCCTTTGCAAAAGAGGGCATTGGTCTGTTTTTTTCACCCCACAAACTGTCATGGTATGATGGTGGTGTGAGTCTGTTTTGCCACAAATTGCCAGTCAAAAAAAATGGATGTTGTCCGTTGTTATCACTGCTGCGCGGGCAGGATGTGTAGTTCTTCACACATTACCATGAATGAATGTGCTTTCTCCTCCGTATTGCTACACCCGGCCAAGGCAGAATAGGCGATTGCCTATTTTCACACATTGCCTTGGGGTGAATGCGAATTGTGTCTCTCTCTTTTGGCACACACTACCGTGAAATCAGTCTGACGCTGTCCGTTTTTGTCACACGTGGACAGGGCCTAAGTGCGCTGTGTCTATTTTGTCACTCATTGCCACAGGCAAAATATTTTAACTGTCTGTTCGATGTTGTCTGGTGTTTTTTAACACATTGACGTGGACAGGCGATGGTTTATGCGTCTTTTATCACTTTTCCAGTCAGAAAATGGGTGTATTGTCTCTTTTTCCACACCACTGCAAGACATGCGGGCTCTGTTGTATTTCCTTTGAGAAGTATGCTTACATCACACGCCACCTAGTTAGAAGAATGTGCTTCTTCCGGTGTTAGCCTTTTCTGGTACTGTGTTGATAGTGAGGGGGGTCTCAGTTTCTCTTTTCCCACACACTGGCTATTCTACAGTGCGGTTCGCCCTGTCGAGTGCCTCACTTTGGCATACCATTACTGCGCCAAAGTTTTCGAGCACAGAAACGAATCATGAGGTAGAAAATGAGCACGTATTTAAAGCAATTTGTCCCAGTGAAGGGACGCCCAGCCCCAACTGTGAGTACGGGAGCTAGGAGCGGGTGCTGCCCCTTTAAGGTCACTGAATGCTTCGGTATGATGTGGGGCAGGGACAGCTGGGCTATGACCAGCTGACTGACTCGGGCCTGACATCTGGGGGCTCACTGGTGTGCGGCACGCGAATCGCTTGATGTCGCTATTTAAATGCAAATGTGTGGGGGATCATTGAAGCCTCAGCCCGTAAATCCACACAAAAGGAACCGTGCGCGCCTCGCGAGGAGGAGGGCCGCGGCTTCGGGAGGTCCGGACAGCAGCATGCAAATCGCATTCAGCCCCGCACCCCTTCTGCGTGACTAACTCTGTCGAGGTCAAAACTTGGTGCCGGAGGGGGCCGGCCGGGGAGACTGTTGCTGCGCCCCGAACACAGTCCGTGCAGGCAGCCACAGGGCCAGGGGAAGGGACCCGGCTCCCCTTCATTCACAGGGCCTCTCTAGTGGGGCAGAGCGGCAATGAGAACAGTGGAGGGGAGGGCTGCTCCCTTTCAACAACAGGCTTCTCTACTGGGGCAAACACTGCAAGTGTGAAGGGGATGTGCACCCCTTCGCCCACAGGGCCTCTCTTCTGAGGCACAGCAGCCAAGAGACAAGGGGACGTGTGCCTGCCACCTTCCATCAATGTGCTTTTCCACTGGGGCAGAGGGGAGAATTGTGGAGACGTGAAGGGGGCCTTCTCCCCTCCATCCGCACGACCTCTCTACTGGGGCAGAACGGAAAGAGCAGTGGCAGAGTGAAGAGGCCAGCTCCCCTTCTCCCACAGGGCCTCTCTACTGGAACAGGGAAACACAGGAGCTGTCAAGGCGTGCAGCTGTGCACGTGTGGTTCTGTAGTGACTCTGCCCAAATTACTTCTCTAGAGAAGAAAACGCACTTTGGGGCCCGCGTTTTATAGTAAACACCTTTGAAGTCTCGCGCTAGTACACAAGTCAGTAAGCAGTTTTGAACCGAGAACGTTCTTAGAAGCCCCCTACACTAATGCAGAAGTGACCCCACCACTTCCGCAGCTGTGGCCCGCGCGAGCTGGGCTCCATGTTGGTAAATAAGGCGAGCCTCGGTGGGCCGTGGGTACAGGCTGCCGGCTCTTCAAGGGCGGCCCGGCCGTCTGGGGCCCCCGTGCTCGACGCAGCTTCCCAGCCGCAGCCAGGAGAGCGACACAAAACACGGAAAGTTGGTGGGTGATAAAGAGCGCATTCTCCACGCTCGGGGTGCGGGGCCAGATGATCTCCAAACGAGGCAGCCCCGGCGCCTGTCGTGAGCAGCAGCTGACTCCCCCATCCCTGACCAGATGGTTTCTGAGCACAGATTTGCATTCATTTTCGCCTAATATCGCCCAAAGTGTGGGGACAGCTGCATTTGTTGTCAGAAAGGTTTAGGGCGCCTTCTTTTTTTCTGGGGCGGGGTCGTTACCTTCTGTGAGGGTCTCAATGAACTTTTGTTTTCCGTCTTTAGCGGAGAGTATCAGATTTAAAGGGATTTGTTTTCTTTTTGAGCCGTCTAATTTGGTAACCAGATTTAAATCGCTTTGGCGCGTGTAATCTGAACTGAAGATACTGGAAGGAGTTTAGAAGCCGGGATGCAGACTCCTAGCTGCAGCTAAAACTGCATTTCCATAAAGAATTGTCTGCATTTTAACTTACATTATTAAGCGCCGCATTGTACAAAAAAGTAATCCCCGATAAATCCGTCTATGAAACAAAAACACGCAAACAAAGTCTCTCGGTTCAGTCTGTGAAATTGTTGCTGCTTTTCCACTGTCGACAAAACATATTAAATTCCATAATCTCTCCTATTGTGCCCGGGAAGAGCTGGGTTTGGTGTGCATATAGGAATTTTGTTTTAATTTCTAACGAACAGTTTCCATATTCTTTGATTTAGGGTTATTAGCATTCTATAGACACTGGCGTTCCGAGGATGTGGCGATCGCTTTTAAAGGCTAATCTCATTACCCTCAAATAGTCATAAAATATGATTTTATTATACTTACGTATTTAATTAGACGGCCGGCCATGTAATGGATTTTGAGATCGGGCTTGAAGCAACAGCTTTGATAATTCACTTATCTTTGGCAATAGTCATTAACCCCCAACACCAGAAAAATAAATTGCTTTCCAACACATCTTTTTTTTCTTCTCGCCCCCAGGAAGTGGGTTGGGTAAGTGCCCCCTCCCTTAATAACAAAGATTGGACTTCGATTTTCAGCGATTAATTAAAATATTAATATGGCAAATGACAGAGCAGGAAGCGCAAGCCCAGGCCGGGCGGAGAGAGCATCATCAGGGAGTGTTTGTCCCTCGCCTGGTTCTCTATGTTTGTGTCACTACAGGGTGGGGGTGGGGCTCTGTGTCCAGACAGCCCCACTAGTCCCCTGGGATGGTGGTGTTTGTACTCAATGGCGCCCCCTGGCCCTAGTCTTCATCGGGCTCTACTGCCCAGCTCTGTCAGGTGTCAGGCGTCCCGTATGAGCTGTTTGCTGGGCCTGAAACCGAGGACCCCCTCCGCACTGGCCATGCTGACTCCGGGGGGCCTCGGCTGCCGGCTCTGGAACACCAAAGGCAACAGCCGAAGACTGGGAGCCCTATGCAGAGCACCCTCTCGCCTCCAAGGCCTCTTCGGCTTTGTAACACCAAAGACCTCCTGCAGGGGGGGTGTTATACACAGGGTCACCCCTGAAGCTGAGCCTCCCCGCGTATTGGCCTTGCTGCCTCCGCATGACCTCTGCCACCGGCTCTGCAGAGAGCCCGGCATGAACACAGAGTCACGAGGCAGACCATGCGACCCTCTGTGCAAAGGCCCCTATCGCCTTTCCGGGACCTATTCCGCTTTGCAACGTCACAGACCTCCTGCTGAGTCTCCACTGAAGGCGAGGGCCTCTGTGCAGTGTCCTGCCGCCTCCCCAGGCCACAGGCCCTCTGCAGACGACTCAGTAACCCCAAAGGCCTCAGAGTGGGGTGCGCGTGCGTACAGACGCTCCATTAAAGCTGGGGACCCCTGTGCGCCGGCCCTGCCGCCGCCACAGACCCTCGTGGGCCTGTGGGAAGGGCCCAGTCGCATCTGCGGGACCCCTGCTGCCGGCCCTATAACACCACAGACCTCCACAGCATGCGCGGCGCGTGCACACAAAGCCCTCCCTGTGCATCGGGGACCCCCCTGTGCACGAGGCCTGCTGCCTCCCCGGGTCCTCTTCTGTCGGCTCTGAGAGGAAACAGCCCTGTGCAAATCCCGAGCGCAGCCCAGCGACATGTGCACAAAGAGGCACATTCAGGCCCCGCTTTTTTTCTTCCTGAAAACAGCTAAAGGGGAAATGGGAGTCCCACTTACCAGCAAGACATCTGTTTTTATTTTAAGGCTGGGGGTGGCCAAGCTTCTCCCCCTCTGCACAGCCAGGCATTGTCCCGGCCCGTGGGGCACCGGTGTGAGCCGCGAGATGGGCAGACAGCAATTCCCGCGAAAGCTCAACTCGGAACGGATTCCTCTCAGGTTTCAGGCCAGATTAAAAGGGAATGTCTCCCAGGGTTCGTCGGGGATGCGACGGATTTGTAACGCGCGAGTCCACCTGTGTGGCAACGGCCCTGGTAAAAAGTTGGTGCACTTTCAGTTTATGGGCAGATGTTTTTTATTCGTATGACACGGTAGTTTTATTTCAGCTGTGTGCAACGGTGGAATATTTTCACTACTATTAAGTATTTTTGCAGAAAAAAAAACATGCAGCTTTCCCGTCCAATTCCCTGCTATGTATTGAGGGTACAGCCACTATCCACCCCCAGGCGCCTCCAAGCACTTTCGCAGCCTTTATAAGAGCGCATTTTAAATTGTTGAAATCCCAAAAGATTTGGCAAGTGTGCATAAGAGAGCTATGGTCAGTCACACGACGCTCACCGTAATAAGCACAAACGCACATGGCACAAACATCCCCCCCCCCCCCCCACACACACACACTGCGCTAGTTAATAGAGTTCGGCAGTGCAGACACACGAAACACGTGAAAATCACAGCAGCCCAATTAATTAAGAAAAAAAGTAATGACATGAAAAAAACGAATACCTTTACGAAATCGCTGTCAAATGGAATCTATCTATCTATCTATCTATCTATCTATCTATCTATCTATCTATCTATCTATCTATCTATCTATCTATCTATCTCTAAGTACCTATAATACAAATTCTTCGCATTGTCTCTTCTCTCCGTGTTCACGCCTCACTCTCACTTCTCTCATTATTCTCTCTTCCTCCCTTGCTCTACATGTCCATCACTTCTCAATACCTCACTTTTCTCTTTAGTTTTTACCCTCCATGTTCCACCTGCTCTCCACCTCATCCTTCTCTATGACTTAATCTCTTTGTTTCCCCGTGCTCCCTATGTTTTCTCCTCGCCCCGTGTCTCTATTCACCATCTTTATGTCTCTTCTCCCTGCTTTTCTTTGTCTTTAACCTGCCATCTATTCCCACGCTCCACGTCCCCTGTTCCTTTTCTTCCTGGCTCTCCATCCCTCCATCCCCGGGCCCGTCCATCACTCAAGCCACGCCGTACCTCCACTCTTCCTCCCTATCTTCCAAGC